>JAVQJL010067598.1:0-13047 GCA_036024295.1 Nannoperca obscura
CATGTTGTTATTATTATGAAATAAAGTTAGTCTATATAGAATACGGTTTACTCCCAATGATCAACCATGTTAATGTGTGTTTTATATTAAATATAATTTGGAGAAGTCAAATCACATCCATGCCAAACCACTAGTAATATACTCAGATTTGTCCACTAGGTGGCGCTACGGTTCATTTTGATCTAGTGGAGAAGAAAACGACATGATAGGTTTCAGGGAGAATCTGCCTCGTCCTTCACTAACAGGCCAAACTGACAACAAATGTTGTTGTGTGCCCAGCAAAAAGCACAGTATGTAGCATAGTTAGCATCAAATCATTTAGGCTGTCCTGTAGAAATGTCACAACCTAATGACCTCTCTGAGTCAATATTTAATAAAAAACAGTAAGTGAATGTTCATGGGCGAACAATCACTATTCAAGGAAGACTACCGTTAGCTTCTAAGAGTTTCTATCCAGGCGTTTATAAATGGAGCTGCAGCTCTGCTAAAGGCGTCTGTTAGCTAGCTACTAGCTAGCAATAAATCTGTCATTAATGGAGATTTGACCTAAATACACAACCTACTAGATGGACAGCGAGCTAAATATAGAGCTACATTACGTGGTGAGACGATACTAGGATGCTATATTTTGTAACTGACTGTGGTTACAGGAACTGACCTATAGATGTTTCCTCAGGTTTGACATCGAGCATTTTGATGTTGACAGCATTTCCACTGCTGGTAAACAAACTTTACACTGAACAGTAATGTTAGAGCCTGTTTCTGTTTTCATGAGGAAAGTATTTTTGAATCTCCAGCACTGAAAGGCGCTGTTGTTGGGACAAATAAATAGAATGAATAATCATTTTACCGAAAGAATATATTTGGATGTAACCCCTTTGTAATCAGCAACATTTTGATTAGTAACTGTAATTTAATTACATATTTTTCTTAGGAACTGTAACAGATTACAATTACATTTATTTTGTAATTTAATTACGTAAAGCTGTTACATGTAACTAGTTACTCCCCAGCACTGTTAGTACCATAATCTTTTGTGTGTCCCGGGACATGATCAATTCTAATGGCCTGACTGTTCTTGTCATTTTAATTTGTGAAATGCCTTGTTTTATGAACAAATATCTGCAAAAACCTTGACATTCCCATCGACCTCAGCTCTACTTTGTCTTAAATGGGCATTAGAAAATGTTAGTGTTAACCTAAGATGGTGAACATGGTAAACACTGTACCTGCAAAAAGCATTGTTATGGTGAGCATGTTAGCATACTGAGATTTACAGAGCATGGGGGAAGACTCTTGTTTTGTTACACACTCCAATGCCTTCCATTTCAATGGCTTAGTATTTTGACAAATCTTTTCTTTTGTTTGTACTTAATAAATGAAATATCAATTTTATTTATGTAGCGCCAAATCATTATTCAAGTTAAATCATAATCATCAAGATATCTCAAGGCACTTTTCATATGGAGCAGGTCTAGACTCTTTATAGCAAGTACTAGGTGACAATGGCAAGGAAGAACTCCCTTTTAACAGGCAGAAACCTTGAAACCACAAACCAGTTCAAGATATTTTGCTAAATCAACTACTTGCTTTCGATAAGTGAGCATCTAAATATCTTAAACGTCATCATTTGGACTATTTGAATGCTGGCGGCATCTTGTAAGCAGTCTTAATATACCTAAAATATTATTATAAGTGTATTAGCTACATCAGCTAAAAGTAGTGCAGTCTAATACAACAGTCCTGCAATATGTCCTACCTTCACAGAACACTGAACATTATAACCTTCATGAAGGTAGGTATACTATTGTATCTAGGTGTACCTAATAAACTGGAAATTGAGTGTATTTACTAATGCAACTGGCACTATCGATCTGAACACCTGAACAAAAGCAGATAAAACAGTCACCATATTTTACCTTTGGAAATGTTGAAACTACAACATTAATGTTTTAATACCTACATTGTATGTCACTCCTCTGTGTGTATGAGTGTGTGTGTGTGTGTGTGTGTGTGTGTGTGTGTGTGTGTGTGGGGTCTGTCCCACTTCTTTGTCCAGACCCAGTTGTCTCACCCATAGAGCAGACACACACTCACCCTAGGGTGCCCTGTAGGCAGGTGGAAGGTGTCCTGCCCATGTTTCCTCCACCATCTGTTCCTTCTGACCCCAGTACTGCCCTCTCCAATTAGGCCACCTTACCCAGACCCCCCTCTCCACCCCACTTTGCATTCTGCCATTTTGCTTTTTCCTTGTTATTTAATTATTATTCAAGTAGTACATATCCAGAGCAGTGTATTAAATATGCGATTAGATGAAACTGTTGATCCCGACTGGGAAATTTGGTCTTTGCAAAATAGTTACATAAGATAAGATACAAACTCTGACCAAATCAAAATACAAATAAAAGCAATCAAATATTCACAAAACCATCAATTTAAACAATAAAACTATAAATCTTTGTAAAAAATATTTTATAGTAAGCAGGTGGTTTTTGATCAGTTTTGATCAGAAAATCTAAATAAAAACAACTGTTTGCATGTCATGGTAACTAATGCTGTAGACAGGCAATAGAATGTGATTTGTACCTGAGCTATCTTCATGAAACCAAAAAGCCAGGGTCACCCCGAGAAGTCCTTTCTATCAATGACACCGTTGGCCGTTAAGTGAACTGCTGTCAGCATCCTGGGCATTGGCCAAAACAGTGACGTAACATACATGAGACTTAATGTTATTTACAATCATATTTAGAATAACGTTGCTATCTGTAATGTTCCTATATTTTATTTGGACCATTTGCTCCATGATACTAACCAGCTTGCCGTTTGCAAATGACTTTGTCAGCTAACGTTTTGATGCAACCAACACCAGATCCATGCTGGGTAGCTAAGTTACAGCCAGTTGGCTAACCTTAGCTTAACTAGCTGACCGCCACTGTCTTACATTAAGTTACGTTACAATATGTTCACTCATTGGCAATTCAAAGTGAATAATACATGTAAATTGCTACACACAGTGCCTTTAATCATTGATCAATTAAGCTAGATTCAGGTAGTATAGTCTAGCTGAGCATAAAAGACTGGAACCTGCTAAGAACGAAGATATAACATGTTGATTAGTGAGCTTTAGAGGTGTTGGTAGGTGTAGTTTTGAGCTTTGGACAGAGCCAGGCTAGCTGTTTTCCTCTCTGTCTTTATGCTAAGCTATACTAACCATATGTATATGAAACATGAAAAACCTGGTTATTTATGTCCCTGTATACATGATCACAACAATGGTCTGATGGTCTGCTTGCAGGTGGGACTTAATTTAGCATATCTAGGTTTCTCAAAACTGGGATAAGATCGTATCCAGGTTTTTGCAACAGAATAGATACAGATAACCAGGATCCTAGTCAGGATACTAGTGTGGATGTAAACACACTGAGTGATAATTTGTCCATGTACTCATAGATTGATGTTTGAACTCAAATGCAGTTACATTATGTGGCCCCAATCCTCTTCTGTAGGTTTGAATGTACTGTAGATGTAATCGATTCATATTAGTTATTTTACATTTAGTACAAATATTCTTTTGACATTATGACATGTTTTTTAAACATCAGCCAGTGATGGGATGCACATCTCAAAAGATACACACAGTGTTAAAATGGAAACCAGAGCACACGAGAGAGAGAGAGATTGGTTAGGGGATTTATGAACATCCAAGGCTCACTTTGTCATTCCAACCTTATTATGTGACTGCTTAGAGTCATGGAGCTATATATAGATGTCTATAGAGTAAAGGACAGGCGGCACCTAAAAACCACCATACACACACACACACACACACACACACTCCCCTCTCTTTTCCCTTTCTTCTGTTGTCAGAGCAGTGAATGATGTCATCGCTGTATACTGGCAGCACTGCGCTGAACATTGCTGGTGTGAAGGAAAAAGCATGGGCTGCTGTAGCAGGCCGTTCTGATGTACACCACTGTAATGGAGTGAGCACAGAGTAGAAGTGGTCAACACATAATCACTCATCAACACTTCAATGGATTAAATTAGTTTATTATTTAAAAAATAACAATCCAGCTTTAGATGCCCACTTAGGATTCAAAGAAACAGTGAATGAATGAAAGAATACCTACATAATTACACATAATAGGCAGATCAATAGAGGCAGAAATGAAGACAAAAAAAAGACAGAACTTTGAAGAAAGAGAGAGAAATAATAAATACAAAAAATGTGCAAATAATGCATAACCCATTAAACAAACTAATCAGAATCAGAAATCCTTTAAATTCAATTCAATTAAATTTACATTTAATTAACAATAAATTAAATCAATTGGATTGATATGAACTAGGAAACAAATAGTAAGTAAATAAGAAATTGTAACACATTTAAGAATTTGGAGCAATTTGGAATAACATTAGCTGCTGACTGAAACAAAGTGCTCATCCTGTGTTCTCTTTGTGTCAGACCTGCTCAGACCAATAAGCAGCTTGATGCTGACACCTAGTGGATTTTACACCACATTGCCAACTTGGAACTAATATTGAATGCCACTCATTACTGAGTGCCAGTTGTGTAAGATGTATTTAGATCCTTTACTTAAGAAAAAGAAGCAATTCAAAATAACACATTGTCCTATGTATTTTAATGTGCATGTGTATTATAAACAAAATGTACTTAGTATCAATGCATTAATGTGTGAGCAACATTTTAATGTTGGTCCAAGGTGGTAGCTTTGGTTTCAGAAGGGAAGGGGACACAATGAAGTGATAATGAATAAACACACATTTGATAATGTACAATGCTACTTATATGCGTCATCTGCATTTAGATTCACATCAATCACACACCTTTTGACATGATGGAACTTGTTATCAGGCTTTAAATCTGGTTGTCTAATAACAGAAGTGCTTTGTAGACTTCTTTATTAATAATCCAACAACCTACCAATAACATTAAAAATAGATACATAATGTTGTATTTTCCATCTTTATTACAAAGAGCACTGTCCTCTTATGTTTGATTGTAGATGTTTGGCTCGGCCTACATATGGTCCCAACAAACTCCACCAATCATTGGGTCCCTACACACAGTATTTGTGAGAAGTCAAGTTCCTACTTGTGTGATGTATTTCTGCTAACTGCCACAGTGCCCGTTAAAACTGCAAGCATGTGGAAGTTTAGGTAAATAAATGCTGTAAATGAAAAGAAATAACATGTTATTTTGAAAGTTTTTTGTCAGATGAAATTTGGGGGAACAAACAAATCGTTCAATATAATTGATAACAAAATCTGTTTAATATTTATGTGGATAGTGTCAGATATCCGATATCAATCTGATCCTTCTCATCAAGAAGAATAGAAAGTGATAACCATCTGTGGAGGTTCTGCCATAATGTTTGTAATACAGTTTTCAGGCTGAATCCCACATTTAATGAACTTCAACTTCTTCATCTGTTGATTACTGTTGGTCCTTACACCAGCTCAAAGGTTTATTCACATCTACAACTGGACTGGTGTTGAGCAGCAGACAGCATTGAATTGTGGGATACACTTAGCCCTGAATTCTGCTAAATAAGTGCAGATCAAGTGTGGGTCTAATGTGTGCTGGTATTTTTCCAGTGTGGGACACACTTACCTACTACCTGGTGGCGCATCAACATGCACTTAAGTGCTCAACACTGCAAGTATGGGTATTAGGATAGACTCATAGCGGTAGTGAAGCCTGTATGTAGTCTGGGAGGCAAAAACCCAGGGCAGGTCCATTAAACACTCCCTACTGCTCATAAGTGATGTTCGCTCACATTACTAACTTAGGCGACTCACGTAAGCGTAAGAGTTTCTCTCATCTGGATTTTGGAGATTTCAAAGGACGCTGTTAGATAGACTAAATCAAATTTTAACAAAAGTTTATATACTAATCTTGATGTAATCATTTGGAAAAAAATTTTTTACCTGAAAATATATTCCTGGCCTTGGAAACAGTAGTTTGACAAAATGATCCTAACTCAAGGTCCAGTGTTTTCTGGAGCTCTCCAAGACATGTCATTGTCTTCATCCGCAAGTTTGCTCATGAAGTCATCTAAGTATGGAACTTTGATGAAATGTGATTTATTTTAATCAACAAATAATACAATCCTGTCAAATGAAATACAACCCTGTGGTCTTTTTTAGGTAAAGCTACCCTTCCCTGTGGACCAGATCACCAACCTGTCACGCAATGACTTCCAGATCCTCATCAAGATGCACAAGCTGACCTCAGAGCAGCTGGAGTTCATCCACGACATCCGCCGCCGCAGCAAAAACCGCATCGCTGCCCAGCGCTGCCGCAAGAGGAAGCTGGACTGCATCCAGAACCTTGAGAGCGAGATCCGCAAACTGGTACGATCACAGAACAAATACATGCCATAGATTAGATCACACACACACATCATTCCAATCAAACCAATCAGCAACCTAATGGATCTCAAAGGTACAGGACAGAAACATATTCAATATCAAAGTAACAAAGTAACAGGTCTTAAGTTTCAGTGTGTAGAGTACTTTAGTTGGTGCACACTTAATAGGGAACTTTCAGGTGATGTAACATGCCCCCTGGTGGCCATGGTGGAGAACTGAAGCTTCTCAATTCCATTGTTCACAACTGTTAACCAGTTCCCCATCACTGTGTTGAAGTGAAATGTGGTATTATGGGGTTTCCCCACTGATATTTTCCATCAGTAAGTGCAACTTCTGGAGGTTAAATTAGCATCCCACACCCAAAGGTGTATAATGTAAAATAACTACTTTGACAAAAAAGTAATTACAAAGGTACGGGATCCTTTCTTATGGGTATAAGAAGAACTACTAAGTTAGGGAGCAGTGGTGACCATTGTGAAAAGAAACCAGCATTCATTGATTGTAGGAAAGAAGAAAGAAACAGTCCTCCTGTGTCACGCCTTGTGGACCTATCCAATCACCACACTAGTTCATCGCACTAGTTCCGACATTTGGTTTTGACAGACAAGAGTCACAATTCACACAGCCACTAGAAGTCTAGATGGCTAGTGGATGTGCTGCCAAAACTGCCATAAATAATAATAAATAAATAAATGATATCTATGTATTATTTTCTGTTTTGTATTATTTTCTGTTTTGCATTTTATTTTTACATTTCTTGCTCATTTTACATTTCTTGGTCTTTTAACATCTCTTGGTCGTTTTACATTTCTTGGTCTTTTAACATTTCTTGGTCGTTTGCAAAAAAAATGCAAAACAGAAAATAATACATAGATAAATACAGAAATATCTATTTATGTTACAATTTATCAATACATGAATGCCTATATTTATTGTTAATACTATTTTTGGTACATTTTGGCATATCAATTCATTTATTGACTAATTTATTCATTTATTTATTTATGCTTAATTATGGCAGTTTTGGTCCTCCATAGTGTTAGTGTTATTTAAAGCCCAGTTCAAACCAAAGACTTCATCAGTGTGCAGAGAGTTTACACCAATGTGACTAGATGAGAGACGTGTCAGTTCACACTGGTGCACTGGTTTCATCTTGTTGTGAATCTTTGTTCTGAACTGGCCTTAAGATACCAGTGAGACATGAAATATGATCCAGGAAGTTCAGTTTGAGAAATAGTGAACATTATCTTTTGTTGATCCTGGGGTAAACAGTAATTTACCAGCTTGCTAGCTTGTATTTGATTGAGCAATGCAGTTACGTTCAACTTCTTTGCTGGACAACCCTGTGATGTTCTAAAAACATGGCTTCATTCATGCAGTGCTAACATTCTGAACACAAACTAACATAGACTGTTAAAACATGGTTCATGGTGACGGTTGAGGAGGGTACAGTATTTATGTCACGCTGACCTGATGGTGCTCTATCTTATGAACTCAGGTGTGCGAGAAGGAGAAGCTGCTGAGCGAACGCAACCAGCTGAAGGTTTGTATGTCTGAGCTGTGGCAGAACCTCTCCTTCCTTTCCCAGCAAGTGTGTAGGGAGGTGCAGGGCACCCAGCCTCCTTTCTCTGCCAGCATCAACCTCACATCCAACCCACCGTCGCCTTTGTCTGACGAGGGCTCTTCCCAGCCCAGGTCACCTGTGTCGCAACAAAACAACGCTGCATGTCTGTCTGATGTGGGTTCCAGTCAGGGAGAGCTGGAGGGCAGGCAACCTGGGGTGGAGATGTCAGGCCTGGGACAGGAGAACCCAGAATGTCCGTTGGTGCTTGGATCCACTGAGGAAGTATGTAGCCCCACTGTAACAGTGGATTTCTGTCAGGAAATGACTGAGAAATGCACAACGGAGGAGCAAAGAAGAAAGGACTGTACTTAAAGTTTGGTGGTAAACAGTTTGGTCTATGACATACCCATACATGTCTATACCTTGATATTTGAAGTATTTATATTTCTTTTTTGTAATGGATGACACAAGCGTTGTCTTATCAGCAATACTGTTCAACTGGTATTTTTGGACTGGTGATAAAACAAAAGCATTGGCAGCTTTCTCTCTCTTTCTCTCTTCTTCTTTCTGCCTAATCCTGACATTTTCTTCCTGTCAGCTTCCCTCCCTCTCTCGTGCATCATGGGAGGTTAAACTCAGGAAATCCTCAGAATGTTCAGTAATGTCCCTGTTAACATGCACTTTACTTTAAAGTCCTGTCAAATCTTGATAATTACCTTGGTATATACAATTGATTTGTCGTAAATAATTTGTATTTGACCTTAGTTTTAATGTTTAGCATCTGGCAGACTTATTTACACAATGTATCTGGTTTGTTTTACCATACATGAGTAGAAATGTAATAATATGTGATTTTAGAGTTCTGGAACTAAAGTATTTCTCAACAAAGAAAGGTTTCTCCATCCACCCAGCACTTCTGGCTGTAGCACGAGCTACCAGATACAGTCAGTCCAAGTTTTGGTCTGAAACCTGGCAAACTCACAGTGACAATAATAGAAAAACAGAAAAAAACTGTTCAGGCGTTATTTCAAGATGGTTACCCCAACTGTTAGCCTTTTAGACACACCTTTCAACTGGCTTAAATGAGTTTAATAATAATTTTCATGTGTTTTATGTTTGTAGTGGTTCATTAACAAGTGGAACCAGATCCAAACAGTGTATACCTCCTTTTAAGTTAGTTGCATTGTTTGTATTAGTGTTAATATTGGATTTTATTTCTAGTAGTTGTAACTTCCAGATATGGTGGCTTTGCAGCCACTTTGCCTTCTGTATGAAGTTGACACTATTGTTGTTCTTTTCATTAACAATGAAATGTTGTAGCAAACAGGATTTCCATGAACATGGCACCAGACAGAGATCTGTGCAAAGTCAAAGCACCCATATTTGCTAAGAAGGAGTTTGCGTAATAAATTGTAATTTTGACATTTCTATTTGCATACAGCTTTATAGGTGTAATTGTTCACTTTTTGTATGAGAGCCAGGCTAATCGTTTTCCCCTGCTTACAATCTTTAGTCAAGGTAGGGTAACCATGTCCTGACTCCAGCTCTGTGTTAACAAACAGGCATCAGGGACATTGGTGTCTAATCCTTTAAATTCTTTGATGTATGGTACAATATCAAACTGCTTACTTTTTGTCACATGCCTTACATTTTTTGTGATCCAGTAATTGTCAAGTGACACAGGACTTTAAAGTAAAATGTTACCAAAGGTGTGTATTTGTAAAATTTTACATTAGATGAAATGGTCAAATGAACTCACATTATGCAAAATTGCTTTTGTCAAACTTCACTTTTACTTTGTATCGTACTCAGATGGACATTTCTACACATTTCTCTTCTCCCTTTTTTCATATCTGCGCTAACAGAACAACATTACAAAGTTGAATCACTGCCCAGCACCTCCGGGAAGTGACACCTGGCTTTGTGACTTCGGCACTACAGTACAGTATAATAAAACATGCCAAGCCAATTGCTGGGTGTCCACTCGGATAAAAGGACCATACCGATGTCAATTTATGTTTCTGCTGACCCTTTTCCAAAGCATGGCATAGTATTTCTCAGTTGATTTTAATCATTTCATCAGTATGGAAATTAAAGTGATTTACGAGATTATGTTTAAACTGATCTCCAGTCAGTTTCCAGTCTTTAACATTTTAGCAGGTCTATCAAGGAAGTTTCTCTAGAAATTCAAAGGTAAAGGTCCTCTCCTAGGAAATTATTTAATATTTTTATTTTATATTTATTATATCGGAATTACAGCACTTGTTTAAGAAGGTTGACAAAAAAATTAAAAAAGAATGAATGATGATGTATTTCTAATCTCAAGCAACTCTCCAAGTTGATTCATATATTATACTATTATAGAGTGAAATGAATGGAAACCAATAGCTGCCTGGAAGGTAGAAAAAACATACTCAATAATCTACAACACTATGTTATGTTTTGGAAAATGGATTGTAGTAATGTACGGTATACATGATCCATGTTAAATGGGCTAACATGTAAACACACTGGTGTGGTCATTTAAACTACAGCTTAAACATTTCATAAGTGCTCTTTTTTTACCCATTTATTTATTGTCTTATAAGTAGTAAGAGTTTAGTGTTTGTACTTATAGTAATCATGTATTTAGCTACACTGTTCTAGTATTGTACATACCTACTAAAATGATTTGGTACAGTATGTTGGTGTTAGACGCCTACATTTTCAAATTTGCACATATGTGAATTTGTTCAAACACTAAGCAAAATGATCAATTTCTACTTACAAATCAGTATCCCTGTAGTGTATGGTATGAAGTTCAAAGCTCCAAACAAACACACTAGTATTGATTTAGGGAGATGCTGTTGAAAAGTCGATGGTGAGGCACGTGGCAGGGGTGAGTGCTTGCTGTACAACACTCAGCAGCTTCACAGTTTCGCACGTCCATGGCATCAGAATAGTGGATGTGTTGGGGCTTCTTGTGTCCACCAGGGTTAGGGTGAAGTCACTTTTAGCAAAGGGAAGTCCAAGTAGAAACTTTAACAGCAACTGGCAATATACCGGCACTTGATTCTTCAGAAATTGGTTAATGACCCTTTAAACAAAGGGCTGCTATTTCGATGTTTGATTTTGCAAATGTAAGATTAGCATTTTAATTTTAAATTAAAACAATGTGGATCAGTATAATAATGGCAGCTTGACTGTCCTTGCTTAGACAGAGTAGAATGAGTTAAAATTTTAAAAATGTTTTAACAAAAACTGCTCATGTTATTGAAAGGAAAGTAAACTGATCCCACCCATAAAATTGCCACAGGACACTGTTAGCCAGTAAAAATCTCATTAGAATGTACTAAATGCTCAGAGTACACTGAAGAACCCACCTCAGCTGTTTTCATATACTTTGATTCCTTAATGTGAACTTGTTAATTTATTTATTTTGACTTGTTGGGGTGGGGTCGGGTGTAGAGGAAATTGCATAGATGTAAAATGTAGGTCGCTACCCTTTCTTAGAATTGATTTGTTAATGGTTGTATTTTTTTTATTATTGAAAATTTCCTGAAAAATAAGTCTTTATGAACAAGTCACACATGTACTTACTTAAGTTGTAAAAATTCTAACTTAAAGGGGTGTGAGTATGTTTACAATTTTGTGTATTACCTGTTCTTTTTGTTTTGTAAAGATATAATTAAGACCTGAGAATTCATTTGAAAAGGAAAGCCGATAAAGCTCTTTTTTATTTACATAAATTAAAACTGTTGATGAATTTGTGATAAGAAGAAAAAACATCTGAATGTAGCTGAAGTGCAGCTACATTTTCTTGCCTTAGAGGTTGCAGAGGCCAAACTATCCAGTGAAAGAACAAAGGATTTTATTCAGTGGACACTACACTGCAGCTAAGAAACTGTGTTGCAACAGTGTCATAAAACATGGCAATCAAGGCCCCTTCTGACCCCTGACATATTTAAATACATTTCCCTATTATATTCCCCTCTGGAAATATGGAGACCTAAAGTGTTCAATATTAAATAAATGAAATAAAAAAATAATTTCAGTAAATACAGACAAAATGTGTAATATGACAATGAAACAGTTAAATAAATAATAGATTTTTTAAATGTTGCATTAAATAAAATAAAAACTGCTGGAGTGAAACCAGTTAGCTGTAATAAATTGTTATTGTGAAAAGAAATAACAATTCACAATTAGGGTTTTTCAAATAGATTGGATTATTTTAGAATTTCATGGCTACATTGTATATTTTGTGTGTATTTATTCATATGATTATTTATTAATTATTGATTTATTTTATATTGACTGGGTTTCCATATGAAAAAGCCAAATGCTTGTAACTGTCAAAAAAAATGCACTCTATGTAATCAATCAGTTGCTTTTCTGTGGGTGAGCTCTTGAAAATCGAAAGAAGCTAGTCTTGAGTAAACATCAAAATAAGGCATTAAATCATTTTGTAGTGTTTAATTATCTCTTCTACACAAAACTGCAACATCACATTTGAATTACAGCCACAAAATGACGCTGTGCCTCATTTTGACTTTTTAAGTTTACCAAAATGACACCTGATGTTGGTTAAATTGAAGGCTAAACTTCAGAGAAGTGAAAAATCAAATATTTAAAGTTGTTCGCTCTGCCTTTTGCAGCTCTGAGGATTAAGTGTACAACATGGACACTGCACATTATTCCTCATGTATAAATATGTTGAATTTTATGGAAAAGTCAGGAGTTAGAGGAAAAAGCTAAATTTAACAACAAATCAGAAGTCTAACATTAATATTGAAAATGTCTTATTTGTTAGACTACTTACATTAATCTCAGAACTCAGTGGCCCTAATTGTCTTCCATATTCATAAAACAGCATCTGTATCAGTTTCTAGTAGTATTAGTTAACAGTTGTGCAGCATCTGTAATACCTGTGCAATTTTGAATTCAGAATGGTAATAGAGTGGGTACGGAAAGTTTTCAGACCCCTTAAAATTTTTCACTCTGTTTTATTGCAGCCATTTGCTAAAATCGAAAAAGTTCATTTTATTTCTCATTAATGTACACTCAGCGACCCATCTTGACAGAAAAAAACTGAAATGTAGAAATGT
>JAVQJL010067601.1:0-26806 GCA_036024295.1 Nannoperca obscura
GTGTGTGTGTGTGTGTGTGTGTGTGTGTGTGTAGCACACTGTGTGGATAACACATGACACATGCCGAGCCCCCCCCCCCCCCCCCCCCCCCCCGCGCGCGGGCGCGGCGCGGGGGCGGCCCCCCCCACGCTGAAGCGCTGGGACACTCATCCTCTGGAGCGTTGTCATGTGCACAAGCCTCCATCCCGGGTCATACGACGAGCAGCAGGGTGAGAGAGGAAGATGGTGGGAGTTGTTTTGATCGGGGTGTGTGTTTGTGTGGGGGGGGGGGTCGGCATGTGTCATGTGTTATCCACACAGTTTGCTACACACACACACACACACACACACACACACACTATGAACCCGCCCGTCTGCAGTCTAGCCCAGTGCTTTGTTAATGCTCTTAGTAGATTTGCATGGGAATCGCTGCATTACGGCTAATGCCACAGTTCTTAAGATGCTCCCCGTGCTTTCCAGACCCCACTGGACCCTCCGTAAGTGTCTCACTCTCAGGCCACAAACAAGCCCCTCACCCCCTTTAGATGAGAGGGAAAGAAACGCAGCCATTCATTCAGTCTAACTCGAATTCAAATACCGTTTACTTCTTTTGTGCTTGTTGGTCTGGAGGCCACTAAAAAGGACATTCAAAGATGATTAATGGAAAATCAAGTGCTGAACGCTGAAATAGCTCCGAGAGCCTGAAGGCAGGAAGCCGTCAATGAGGGAATGGTTTTAAAAACAGAATAAAAACGCGCTTTGTTTATTTTGAGAGTTCACAAAAGTGTCTTGAGGAAACACCTTTTGCTGAACACCTCCAGTCTCACTGCGACACGCGTACAAAGAGGCTGCTTGTAACAGGGCGCTCAGGTGACACACACACACACACACACACTGTGCGATCACAAGACTGCGTGGTTTGGTTACAGGCATCAGACACCTGACTCTGCTGATCAGCTGAGGTATCAATGGATGAGCTCCCAATAACAAAACAACAACGCGTGTAATTCTTATTATGTATAATCGCAGGCTATATAATGTTATATATAAAACCAGAAAAGAATATAATTATGCTCATTAGTGGTTGATGCCACATTAAACGGTTTAGATTTTGGGCAGATTGGTCTGTTAGCGGCTGTGAAGCCTCGTTTCAGTAACTAATGAGCAATAATTATAAAAACAACCACGTTCTTAGTCCAAGATCCACTGAGAGAAGGACTGAGGTTAGTGGCCGCAGCTGCTCTGAATACTGAAAAAACAACCTTAAAACCGATATAGACTGTTACTAACTTACCCACGAAACACACACACACACAGTCTGTAGCCGTTAGTTTTGTTGTTGAGGAAGCTGGCGCTGTGCACCTGTTGTGCAGAGAGCTTGGGTGACTTTCACAATGGGCAGAAGACAGATACCGTATGCTCTATTTTCCACTGGTATCAACACTGTTTGCATGAACAGATCATTATTACACACACACACACGCAGGATTCAGTGCACAACATCTCCATGTGAGCGCTCTTCTTCAGGAAAGGTTTGGTGTCAGACGGTGATGACTGCGAGGTCAGTCAGAGCTGGCTAACAGGAACTGACTCCCTCCGCATGCATGTGTGACATTTCTGTCCCCCGTTGCTGCCACAAATAAATCATCTCATCAGTCCCTCTCTGGGAGCTTCACGGGTTTCCAGTGCTCGTGTTCCCTTCACTGTTTTGATACTGAGCGCTCTGGTTTTCTGTCTGTGTCTGCAGCGGTACATCGCCTTAGAAGACTCCCAGGACGGCGAGAAGAAGGATCTCCAGTGTCGACTGGTTGTGTTGGAGTCGCACACGCGTCAGCTAGAGCTGAAGACTAAAAACTATGCAGATCAGAGTAAGTACATCTGTCACAGACACTGGTTCTACTGCACTGGCTCTGTTATTAAAAAGCCCCACACACACACACGCAGGCCAGATACCCTGTGAGCAGCATCGACAGTTTGCAGGTCTTGTGACTGTTTGTTAGCCTGATGTGCCAGAGGGCAGGTGGACTCCCATGTCCACAATGAATAAAGGCCGTTACTAACATACTATGAGTGTTAGTCTGCAAAATGAGCTGTTATATAAAAGAGCAAACGTGTTCGGAGCCCACAAAGGTTCAGCACCGGAGGAGTTCAGGGAGAAAAGGCCCTGACCTGCTTGTAATTTCTATCTAGAAAGTAACTGATCATTATGTCTTATTCTGAGGTAATAAAGCCTGTGTAGATGTGAAGGGCAGTGGAGTCGTCCTTTACTCTGTGTGGTCGTCTTCCCTCATGATGTGTGCATGACTGCACTGTTGACAGTGTGTGACTTGTTCCACCGCAGGACCCTAACATACGCCTCATGTTCATGCTAAGGGGAAATATGAGCGCTCTCTCTCTCTGTGTCTCTCTCTCTGTCTCTGTCTTTTTATTTCTTTCGATGTCACACTTCTCATTTTTTATTGTTTGTGGACTGAATTGGCAGAAGTGTGACTTCACTAATCTGTGTCAACTTCATTTTCAGTTTATCGATGTTGTGATTTATATATGATACAATCAACAGACATCTACCGAGCAAAAGCGTTAGGATCTGCTGCTTCTTTTCAGTAAAGAAGTAATATCTGTGGCTGTCGGACTTTTGGTCTGACGGTACATATGAAGACTTGCTTTAGGTCTCATTTTATAGACCAAATGATTAATTGATGAATCAGAAAAGTCTTTGGCAGATTGACAAGCCTAGTTAGACTTCACACCTGCGAGGTGTGCATGAGTCCAGGACACACCGGGTCGGTAGAATTCAGGAGGTGTCTCATTTCTTTACCATCAGTGTTGCTGGATTGTGAATATTTGATGTAAAATACCTATTTCATAGCTAAATCTAAGCTCGGATGTAGATGAGAAGATGGGTTCTCTCTTTTCTCCGATGTTTCATGTGGGGCTTTCCTTTTTCTGATCACTTCCTTTTTACTCGACTAACCTCTGTTTCTGACTTGGGTTATTTCTGCTCTGCTCTTTAACCACCAGTTCCTCTTATCAGCCCTCTCACCACTGAATCACAGTCATGCTATGCAGCTGCTGTCTGAACTTGCATTATTTTTCCTGTGAAACACCTGATTATTAAAAACAAAAAAAAAAAGGTTATTTCTAACATCAGCTGCGAAGCATGAAGCACGAAAGCTGTAATCACTTGTACGTTTTAGTGCCACCCTTCAACTCTTTGCTTAGCTGACATCTGAAAACACACACTGACAACAACGGGCTGTTTTCACTACAAACTGATGCCACACGAGATGGATCACACGGTTGCTGACTGGGTTTGACCGAGGCTGACGGCTGCTCTATAGATAAGTGTGTGGATTGTTTGTGTTTTTGTTTCCTTTTTGGTTGGATGGTAAACATGAAAGTTTATGTATATAATCTTTTTGAAACGTTAATGTTAAGAGTTTGATTTCATACCTGAGTGAGAGGGTTGAAATACTGGGGTTTGTCGATGCGTGGTGGCCCTCTTCTGGCTCCAAGATGTAACTGCAGCATCTACTCTACAACCCACATTCAGAACCGCAGGCAAATCATTTCAGTTTTGTGTAATAACTTCTGGGATGACATTAGTTAATTCATAAAGGACAGCTGGTGTTTTGAGACGCAGCTCCTTGTTGCTGCTGCAGTGCTGTGGTTCGTTTTTATCGCGTGTTCGTTGAGTCATTGTTTCTCTTTTACACCCAGTTAGCAGACTGGACGAGAGAGAAGCAGAGCTCAAGAAGGAGTATAATGGCCTTCATCAGAGGCACACTGAGGTGAGCTGGTCTGAGATGCAAATATGTGTGTTTGGTTAAGTTTATCTTTATGCATGTGCTTGCACAGTAATGCACACATAAATACAGTGTCTTCTTGACTTCTTTCACAACACAATCACCAAATATTTCTAGAAAAGCTGTAAATGTTCTGTTTCCTTTTTACACCTGAAATACATATTCACACACAAACATATGAGTGCACAGAAACAGAAGCCAAAAAGAATCTAAAGTGGCAAATCTGGGGAGAA
The DNA here is from genome assembly GCA_036024295.1 of Nannoperca obscura. NCBI lineage: Eukaryota > Metazoa > Chordata > Actinopteri > Centrarchiformes > Percichthyidae > Nannoperca > Nannoperca obscura. Next base: position 4,019 of record JAVQJL010067601.1, read on the forward strand.
AAGTATAAAAAGGGCTCTGTTTTTAAAATAATACAAAGAAGTTTTGGGTTTAGACAGAAAAGGTATCCTGGTCTGTTTTTTTAAATCAAGATGGAGTCCAGAAAAGACCTGTGAGCGACAGCGGTGCTAGTTACAGATGATAAAGTGTCCCAACATGAATCCTGTTGCTGCTGAGCCTTTGTTCCGCCTCGCTCTGGTCTTCGTTACACGTCACCAGCAGATGCCTCAGTGTCCAGACACACCACTCAAGCTTCAGCAGCCATCACATTTACTGCAGATATTTTTCTACAACCTTTTTTTTTTTTTTTTTAATGCCGGCTGCCTGGAGAGTGCAGTGTGTGAAATGCAGGAGCGGATTTGAATACAGCTTATAAACCATGTAAACTGTGTGTGTGTGTGTGTGTGTGTCGTACACCTTCCAGATGATCCACAGCTACATGGAGCACCTGGAGCGAACCAAACACCAGCACGCAGTGACGGCAGCAGAGCCCTCAGACACAGGCCCGTCAGCCAGAACACGGTGAGACAACCCAACCCACTGTTTCCCTCACAGACCTGCACCTGGTCCAGAGCACAGGACCTTTTGCGCTCCCAGCCGGGACACATCTGTTTGTAGGGATGCATTTGTGCTTCGCTTGACTCTTTTCTCTGCATGAAAAGAAACCAAACCAAGGGGGACAACTCATGAACTGACTGAGACCAGAGCAAGCAACAGGTGTGACAACACCCGTAGTAGCAGAAGCTCTGGTCTTTTGTTCTCTTTGAATGTCTCATCCGCTCTGACTTTCAATGAGTTAATAAGTGTTAGTGCTCTCATTAGGAAACACTCTGGGCCGACGCAATTTCTTCACCATGCAAATCTACCTGCAGAAAAGACAGATTGTTAGATTGGTTTGTAAAAATGTCATCAGTATCGGAAACTCAATTTAGTTTTGGACCAAAATTAGCCAGGGGAGAGTTTGAAGGTGGCTGAGGGACTTTCTTGACTTTGTTTTTGAAGAAATTGACACTTACTGCAGGAAAATTCATGAAATAAATGAAGCTCCTTTGATTTTTATCATCTGTCTTTACACCCTCTGATGGATGCTCTTCTCCAGTAGACGCAGGTCAGAGAACCTGCCTCTGCAGAGACGACGAGCAAAGAAAGAAGAAGTTAAAATACGGTTCAGCAGCAGAATTGTGAGAAATTTAGAGATAATGGGTGTTTTTTGTAGTTAAAGATTAATGTAACGAGAGGATTTTGACATTAAATTGCGACGAGAAGACAAAGTATTGAAGGGATAAACTTCAAGAAGGAGTGAAACTGGAATTCTGTGTGACAGACAGAGGATGTTGGAGGTTGGCCGTCGTCGGAGTAATCTACTCGGATGGGATGATGAGCTTTGTGGTTGATTGCTCACTTGCCGAGGAGATTACGCCTGCTGCAGGGCGCCAGGAGATTAGCCGACTCCCCCAGTTAATATGAACATTTCAAATGTCAACAGGTTAATGCAAAGACACTGCTTCAGCCTGTGTGTCGGTGAGCGTCGGCGTTTCAGTTGTTGTTGTTCATGTTGTCTTCCAAGGCCGCAGAGAAGCCGGTTTGTTTCTGCAGAGGTGTTGTGTTTGGGTCCTGACAAGTAAAGCGTTTAGTACAATGGTCGAAAGGTCAAAAGGACCATAAAACCCTCTTCCCCTTCAGTCTCCACTTGCCTTATGGTTAACACTAGTCCAAATGTTGCCACTCTGGTAAAACACCAGGGCCAGAGATGGTGCCCCGTCTCAGCCACTGGCCCCTGTAGCTCCGCCCTCACGAGCTCAGAGCGTTTTGAGAAAGGTCAGCAGGTTTACAGCTTGTCATATTGTATGGCATTGTCTGTGTTAGCGCATTAGCATGCGTCACAGAGCTGTTGGGACGGCTGTAGACCGATGGTGACAGTGACTGTGATGTAAGACAGATGTTTGTGTGTAAGAAACAAAAATACTTTAGTAAAAGTAAATCAAAGTTAATTCATCTTCTATTCAACTTGATTGCACTTGTCTCGATATGTCGTATCTACTCAACTCATAAAAACCGTTGGCTGCACCGACAGGTGTGTCCTAAGATACGATACATTCTTGTACTTTAAGTTGCATTTGTATAAACTTGTTTTGACTTTGACGTGTGTGTAAGTGCATACTAATTACATTCACCGCGATATTTAACGATAAAACACAGACAAAACTGCAGGAGCTGTGAATAGTGTTTAATAGAAAGGCCCCAGTATCTGTGCATTCAGGCAGCCCTTTGCTATCCCTCCAGTTATTCCAGGAGCACTGCCGACCTCCCTCCCTCTCTCTCCCACACACGCACACGCACGCTCTTTTTGATCACTCTCCCCACTTTGCAGCCAGTAAGCTGCAGCCCTGAGAAGAGGCATATGGAACGAGCTGCCTCAGCACCCAAAAGAGAGGGGGAGACGGCGAGAGACAGCGAGGGGAGGAGGGGGTGCTGCCGGAGTGAGAGAGGGCGAGCGTTAGATTGTTCTAGACTGCACAGCGGCAGCCGCGTCGCATCTCGGCAGAGGAGAGGAGGAAGGGAAACCGCGTCACCTGCCAGAGGAGAATCCCGCTGGAGGAGAGGAGCCACCGCCAGCCGCTCTGCTGCGTGTGCTGCTGCCGCTGCTCTGCTTGAATCAGTCACCGCTGCCGGAGCCACCAGGATTACTGCTGCTGTGGCTGCCTTTGACCTGCTCCCCTCTCGCTGCTCTGCTGAGCCCGCCGCTCTGCTGAGCCCGCCGCTCTGCTGAGCCCGCCGCTCTGCTGAGCCCGCCGCTCTGCTGAGCCCGCCGCTCTGCTGAGCCCGCTGCTCTGCTGAGCCCGCTGCTCTGCTGCCAGCTAGAAGGATACGGCATCTTTGACCTCAGCTGTAGATCCAGGCATCCAATCAGAGGTCTGCTGCGGTGAATTTGGTGCTTCAGTGACCCCCCCCACCTCTTCTGCTCATCATCTGATTTGTGACACCCCCCACCCCCGCTGCAACTTTTCTGGTCCCTGTTGAGTCACTGGGCCATGATCTGGGGGGGCCATGAGCCCCGGGTGTATGCTGCTGTTTGTTTTTGGCTTTGTAGGGGGAGCGGTGGTCATCAACTCTGCTGTACTGGTCTCTCTGTCAGTGCTGCTGCTGGTTCACTACTCTGTCTCTACCGGCGGCTTACCTGCCCTGCCCTCCTTACCCTCCCTACCCAGACCAAGCAGGTATAACATGTTTGTGTGTGTGTTTTATAGTAACGTGTCTCACTTTATCTTCCCTGCTGTAGGTCGTGTTTTTGTAGCCATGCAGTCGCAGTGTTGCTGCCATGTGGGCGTGTTATAGTCGGACAGTATTAGACTGCACACAAAAAAGTAGGTCAAGAGAGAGATGGGTAAAAACGGCAGAGTCACACCAGGAAGTTGAAACCACCTTTTTAGATATTTCCATTTCACCTGAGCTTATTGCCGTATATTATAATTTAGTTCCGAGACGAACTCGTAGTGGAGGACTGATAGTGAGCATGTGAATTCTGTTTCCTCGCCCCCTCAGTTCGAATAACAAAAGGCAGCATTGGTCACTATCAGTGGCCTGCATGTGACCTCCTCCTCTGGATATGGTGGTCCATTGTTTTTGGGCTGGTGCTTTTCATCCTGCCTGCCTGCTGCTCTTTTCAGCCATTGTTCTGCTCGCAGAGTGAAAACAGCTGCTGGTGTGTACCTGGTCTACTGAGTATTATCGGTCTTTCTGTTCTTAGAGTTGTTGTGAAGTGGATATGAGCAGCTCAATGCAAGAGCGAGCTAGTTAACAGATGATAGGGCCGCGTTATTTTCACTATTAATCATTTATTCTACAGGGTGGTGGTGGTGGTGGTGCAAAGTTGACCTCCTCACATTTAGGAAGCTGGAACCAGCAAATGTTTGACATTTCTGCTTGAACAATGTTTTCTTATACCGGTTCACTAAACAATCGTTGCAGCTCTTGTAACAGATGTTTGTTTTGTGTCCCTGCCTCTGTGAGAAGTCTCTCAGCTGACCTCCTTCTCATAACACACCTCTCCATCAAAGAACCAGATGAAAATGGATTTGTGATCTTGCCTGAGCTAATAGGTGGGAGTTAATAGAGTAAACCAGCTTTATTTCTCTTCCCACCACTTCAGTGTTAAACTGTCTCAAGGGAAGCTTTGCTACAACACCTCTCTGTGCAGGAATGACTCAGACTTGTCACACAGTTTGTCACTGAAACGATTAACATGCTCACTTAATTTGAAAAAAAGCAAATTAAATGTATAATCTGTCATGTAAGTGAAGTATATAGTAGCTGCTGCACTAAACTTTTATTCATCAAGCCTGTTCTACCGAGTGTCACTTTCTCTGCAGGAACCTCATCGCAACACGGAGAGAGAGGCAAACTAATGAGAACATGTCCAGCCTGTTTTAAACAGTGTGAAATATATACCGCTCCCGTACCGTGCACTGTTCACTGGCCAAGTTCTTGCCCCACGCTGTTGTCAGGACTGCTTTTCATACTTAAGCTCTTCTTTACCACCAAAGGAATTCTGTTGTGTTTTCAGGCGCCCAGCGTGGGTCTAGGGATCGCAGCGTTGGCCTGTCTGTCTGCTGAAATGTCCGGCACTTTGTTGTAGACGCACTACAACAGTTCATAATTAACATGCTAAAACTCTTAACTATGGTGGGGAACCTGATGAACATCAGTGTGTTAGAATGCACACGTTAGCATTTAGCTCAAAGCGCTGCTGTGCCTACATACAGCCTCACACACTGTGACTTGTCCTTTCCCCTCACATTTGTCTCTGTATCCAGGAAAGAGCGTCCCGTCACCATGGGCATATTCCAACTCCCTGGGACTGATGGTATGACCCCTGACCTCCAGAGGGAACCTGTGGACACCCCTTCCGAGCCATGGAGATTCAACAACCTCAGCCATCCGCGGTCCAACACCAGCCTCAAGGTATGACCGTATGAAGAGGCTTCTTTATGTCACTAGTTATAAAGGGAGTGTCTGAAGCTGGCGGGTAGAGCTTCCCACGGGTCGGACCGGTGACATCATCCCGGGTTCAGTTAAAAGAGGTTGTGGAAACAAAATGTAAAGACTCTGTGCCACCAAAGTCCAAAGAGAGTACATTTCTATTCAGAGAGTAAGGACTGTTCAGTGTGTCCAGAATTCTTAGCTGTGTGTGTGTGTGTGTGTGTGTGTGTGTGAGAGAGAGACGGGGTGGCTTGGAGCCCAGTGAGCAGAGGAAGTGGTACCATTCGGGAGCCTGCCTTTAACCTCAAGGGAGGGTGGAAAGGACAGAGTGTCTTCACATTGTTGCTGTTGGAAACCATGCTGCAAGCAAGGCTCCATCATGAATATTGATGGCCGCCTAATAAGTATTCACTCTCCGTTATTACGCTAGTACGGGGATGGAAATGGGAAGACTTTAGGAAGTGGTTTGAGTTTTGTTAACCTTGGTTTGGGTAAGGTTAGGGTTGTTGCCGGTCCTACAGGCTCCACCAGTACAGACACACAGCAGTGCTTCGTGTTTGGTCCTCTGACTTGACATTTTCTCACAGATTTACAGTTACCGATCCCTCCCGCTCCCCATGTGAAAGGTGCTTCTGTGTGTGAATGTTCTTTTGGAGGGTTAGAAAAAAAGAGCCATTATCACCTATTGGCTTCTCAGTGCTACTATAGCAACACTAGAGTGAAGCCAGCATGGCGACAAGAGATGTGAAAGGAAATACTCCCATCAGAGCAGAGGTGGGAGGAAAAACTACAGAGAAAGTTTCATTCTCTAATCTCTCGTTCACTCTGTGAAGTCTCTGTGTTATTAAAGGCTCTCTGTGTTATTAAAGTCTCTCTTCATCTGTTTTCAAGGTGACTGAGGGAGTCGTGTGGATGTTTTGTTGTTGTCGTCGTCCTCATTGATTCTTTTCCATCAGGCACTGTGCTATTTATAGGACCCAAGCCGCTGGCATTAACGGATCAAAACACTGCAGGGTTATAAATTCTGCATGCCACAAAGGGCTGCTCAGGGCTGATGAAACCTTTTTAGTGTTTGATTGCTGCTGTAAACCCACTTCATTGTCTTTCATTTACACCTCGTGTACCAGGTCACCTCGTGTACCAGGTCCCTACACGGTTCAGGTTCTTGCAACTTAAATATCTGTATATTACATGTCACTGTGGTTCAGTTTTGTGCTTAAAATTGTTTCTAAAGAATGAATGTGTTCAGAAATATTAATGAGTATTAATTTCTCTCAGTCTGAGGAACAGTTCTCCCCAATCAGAGTGGAAGGTGAGAGTTTGCAGGAGAATCTGCCCAATCAGGAGGCTGATCAGGAGCAGGTAGTCCTGTCTGGAGAAACTAACCAGTTGCAGTTGTGTTGCAGACTTTGCTGTGGTGCGATGATTCTAACACACTAGAAAGACCTCATATCGAATCCAAACAGCATGATGCTCCCTTCTCGTAATGTCTTCAGCTGGCCTCAAAACTGATGGGTTTTAAAGCAAAAGAACAAACCGTTTCTACAAAAGACCAGTGCAGACATTTTGGTTTGTCATAGACGTGTCATTGATATCATTAAAAAGACTTTGTTCCCTGAAGGTGTGTTAGAGGCTTACTGGTGACAGGTGATGCAACTTAGCCTAAATGAGTCCAAATGTCTGCTATGGCAAAGGTGCATTTGAGTTTCATAGCCAGGATTTACATGCGTCTCTTGGATGGAGTGTCCTGGTGGCCTGATGCGGGTCGGTCAGTGTTTGTGTGGGTTTAAGCTGCATGACGAGGTGCACTTGGTTTGACCCAGTTGGTTTAAACATTAATTCTTTTAATTTAAACAGCAGGAAAGTCGCTTTTATGTTCTTCTCTTTAAAGTTTGAAGAATCATAACTCAAAGTCCACTTACAAGCTTTTTTTACTGGGCCTACAATTGAATATGTGGTCATGTGACCTGAATGTGGAACTTCAGTCATGGTTGAAAGCTCCAGAAAAAAAAAAACAGTAAGTGGACTAATAAGTACAGTTTTCAAAATCACCGTCGACTTTGACCTTTAAAAATATATTTTTGGCCTGATCACACTTTTGCTTGTTGTGTTTTTGTGTTTGGTTTCCATTTACATGAATGTGCTGCACGTTATCATCTCGCTGCCAGCCTGTAGATCCCCTTTGTGAACCCGGAAATGAATGGGTGATGGCATGACCGAATGTTGGATCATTTATATAATTAGCAATAATGAGCAGAACCGTGGGCAATTGTTCAGTAAAAGCTTGGCCAGTAAGGCTTTGGACAATATTGGAATTCATTTCTGAAAAATTCAAATTGGCCGTTTAAACCAGAAGTGGCCATGTTTCAGTTCCTGCTGCGACGATTTTTCAGTCAAATGTTTCCAGGTTCACAATGCTGGCACACTGCTTAAATTACAGCAGGTTCATAATGTTGAACAAAAAACAAGTAATGTTGACTTCATGAAGAAGATCATAGTGGTATCCTTTGTTTTCCTTATTGACTCTCTCCCTCCTCCTCCTCCTCCATCTTAAGGATGAAATGGCCAGTGTGAACCGCGGAAGCTGTAAGTCCAGTACTCCGACCAGTCAGGGAAGTGTCTCTAAAAGTGGAACTCCAGTGTATTTACAAGATGGAGGATCCAATTCCAACAGCGCCCCGTCCTCTCAGGGCGGCACCTCTATATCCAACACCCCCACATCTACGTACAGTGCCAACTCTCAGTCCACCACACCACTATCCCCTCATGAGCGAGTCTCCGCTGGAACGAGTCCTGTGTTCAGAGTCGGGGGTGGGTCTTCTGCTGCTTCCGATGTTGCCATGAAGTCTGAGGACGCGCCCCTGCAGCAACGGGACGTTTCAGAGCGGCTCAACAAGAACCGGGACAGGAACAGTGGAAAAGCGGAGGGCAGAAAGAACATCGCAGCAGCTCCAGGAGGACAACGGGGGCCGCTTGGACCTGATGGTCAGTACCGCCGTTCAAACACGTTGTCTATCATGGTGGCTTCCTGCAGGCTGCTCATTCTTTAGTTTCGTGTCCCTGCTGGTCAGATGGAGCAGACAACCTGGAGAAGTCTGAGGTTCAGGCCATCATCGAGTCCACTCCCGAGCTGGACATGGACCTAGTCGGCTGCAGGGGGACAAGGTAGACGACAGATGATGATATATATTTGATCGTTACTCCAACATTAGCAAAATGTTAAATGTTTCTTCTCAACAAAACCCATAAAAAGACCAAAACCAGGTTTGTTTTTCCCTCTCTCCGTCCAGCACGCCGTGTAAAGGTGGCATAGAGAATCTGGCGTTTGACCGCAACACCGACTCTCTGTTTGAGGAGCTGTCGTCTGCAGGAAACGACCTGATAGGAGACATGGACGAGGGAGCCGACCTGCTGGGTAAGAAGCCCCTCCCCTCGTTCTGTGTGACACTATAATCTCGTCTTTATTTTTTACAATCTTCTTTCCCTGTTGTATTTTCTCAATTGTCTTTTTTTCTCCGGCTGTCGGACTTTATCGTCCTTACAGATGAGTTTTCTGGTGTGTATCAATACATTCCCCTCCAGATCTCTTTATTCTCAACATTTGTGTCCTTAAATTCTGTTTTAGTTTTCATTCTTCTAGATGTACAGAGTAGAGCAGTGATACCGTAGAGTAGAGATGTTCAAATGAGACCATTTCACTTACTTAAATCTGAAGTTACGTCTCTTAAAACTCTTGCTGATTTGATCTCTTGCACGACTCTCAGACTACAACTTTCTAGGTAAGACTGTTCGAACAATAGTTAGTGTGTAGGATCGACATAAGGAACACGTGATCTTTCATGTTGGAGCACTTGATAAGATGAAATTCATTTCCAGGTATGGGTCGGGAAGTCGAGCATCTTATCCACGAGAACACCCAGCTGCTGGAGACCAAGTTAGTACTCATGTAGAACATGTTTTATTCTACTCCTTCAAGCACTTTACTCTAAAAATAGATCTTGATAACCATTGAGAAGCAGCACGCTGCTGCCACCTGGTGTTTAAGGTGGATATTACACGTATAATGAGTGCGTCTTTGTTTCCAGAAACGCTCTGAATGTGGTGAAAAATGACCTGATTGCACAAGTGGATGAGCTGTCTTGTGAGAAGGAGGGCCTGCGAGGTGAGCTGGACGCTGTCACTCAGGCCAAGACCAAACTGGAGGAGAAGAACAAAGAGTTGGAAGAAGAACTCAAGAAGTGAGTCGTCTTGGACGTCCCGCCAGTCTGCGTGTTGCATTTAAGTAAATATTGTTTACTGTATAATTTGCGTATTGGCTTGCAGGATTCGAGCAGAGCTTGAGGACGCCAAACAGAAGGTCAAGAACGACAATGACGATGAAGTGAGTCCTTAATATTTGGTGTGTGTCTGTTTCTGTGTGTATATGTTATTGAGAAATGCTAGCTACAGCGCTACTCGTCATTCACGGCTACATAAGTCCTCTGTTGGTCCTTTTTCTCTGGAAATTAGGAAGCATTAAATAATCGTGATCAAAACATACAATCAGTATCTATACAATAGTGACATTACACATTGATTGATTGCTGTACACTTTATTTGCGCAGTTGCATTTATAGTAACAACTTCGATGTGGTGATAAAGGCTTCGAGAGGCTTGAATTTTACTCTTAAAAAGCTGTATGAACCTTGTACCTAAATGTCGAATGTTCATCTCTAAATATGACTTTTAATTGAATTAGTTTCTACAGCGTTGAAGCTTTTAGTGTTCCCTTTTAAAAAGCTTCACGTTGATCATCTGGTGTTGTGCCCGCAGAGCGATGTGCCTACAGCACAGAGGAAGCGCTTCACCAGGGTGGAGATGGCCAGAGTCCTGATGGAGAGGAACCAGTATAAGGAGAGGCTCATGGAGCTGCAGGAGGCCGTCAGATGGACGGAGATGATCCGGTAAGACGGGAGGAAACAACATGACGACGTGCTGAAATTGAGTTTTTCTGATCAATTTAAATGATTTTCTCTTAGTCGAACTGGAGGCCTGCATTTGTGTTCCACTTAGTTAAACAAGAAATGACTGCACCGAATATAATCACACATTTATCTTATTTCTGCTTCAGTAGAATCAGAGAAAACAAGCGTGCTGTTGAGAAGGTTTCTAAGGTTTCTACAGGAAAATGATTCTGTTCAGCTCACATTCATTAAAGTCTTACCTTAGTGGTGTACTGTGCATTACTCAGGGATAAGCTCATGTGCTGGTAACTCACTTTTTGATATCTGGCAACCTCTAATTGACTTCGACAACTACTGAACCTGCACCTGTGGCCGAGTGTGAAGCGTAAAGACGTCAGCGTGCAGCGAGCACATTGACCAGACAGCAGCCAGGATTCCTTCTTTGTTCGATTTCCACCTCACAGTAAATTAGCTACAGCTGCGTACATTTGTTTAAATTACTGTGATTTGATCCTAAAGTGCTGCTGCAACTGAACACAGTTTGCATTGATCCTTAACACAATACAAAGCTATATTATAGAAACACACCTGACTGTAAAACCTCATGGAAAGCATTCAGTTTAATTCAAAGTGAATTGTCTCTCAGGGCATCAAAGGAGAACCCAGCTCTTCCAGAGAAGAAGAAGTCCAGCCTCTGGCAGTTGTAAGTAACTTTTTCCTTTTTACTTCAGCTCCTTAATACCAGCCCCTTGTTTACTGCCTTATTTATATGATTCATCTTGCTTTTCTTTTGTATTCCATGTTGTATGGTTGTTTTCTCCAGGATGTAGGTAAATCTTTAACATGTTAACGGTGTCTATCTTGACTGGCTTTTTTTAAAAACAACTTAACAGAGGAGAGCCAGCCAGAGAACAGCAGCTCTGATCTCACATCTGAGCCGCTTTGCTCACACAATTGTCTTTAATTCATTATAACAAGTGAGCAAACATCAAGAATGACAGAAGCCTTTGAGGGAACTGTTGTTGGCACAGAGCACTCGTTGGCTCAAAGAGGAGCTACAATCTGATCGCGGCTCTCCTTTGTCGAGTGTCACAGGGAATGAGTTTTTGCTGGTGTGACGGCGGGTTTGTTGTCTGCGGCAGGTTGTTGGCAGCGGGTGACGGTTGTGTAAAGGAAACAAACTCTGATAAAATCCCGTCTCTCCTGCTCTGTTTCTGTGTGTCCTTCTAAACTCCGCCTGATGTTGTCTGTGTGCAGGAGGTGTGTTAGGGTACGGTGCGGTGGGGGGGTGCTCTGGAGATGGGAGGGAAGGCTAGGGATGTGGGTGGAGTGTGTAAATATGCTCTTAAGAATAGACCAGAGCCTCTTTGTTGAAGGTAGACTTTATGCTTTAGAAACATGAGCTAAACATGTCAGATGTAATGCGATAGACACTGTGTCGGGGCGGGGGGGGGGGATGAAAAGTGTTTTTGTCCAGGCTTGTTTTGCTCCGTGTTGTTGACTAACATCCCAGTCGGTGCACAATATTAACCCCCCCGCCCACCACTCTGGGGGCTGTTGTTTGGGAGGCGGGTCAAGTTAACGGGAACCTGCATCTCAGTGTCTGGATTTCTACCCGTGTGAAAGCTGGCATGGTGTGTTGGCACCACATTCCCCTTAAATGTTGAGCCCTGCCTCTGCCGCCGGAGCTGCCGCTTGTGTCCACCCCCCTCTATACGTTCTTGTCTGTGTGCTTTCCCTCCCCCACCTCTTTCCCTCCCACTTCCCTGCCCTTACACCTCCAGTTTCAGCCGTTTGTTCAGCTCGTCGGGCGGGGCGGCCAAGAAGCCGGCGGCGGAGGCCCCCGTGAACGTGAAGTACAACGCACCCACCTCTCAGATTCAGCCGTCCGTCAAGAAGAGGAGCAGCACCCTGCAGCAGCTGCCCGGCGACAAGAGCAAAGCCTTCGACTTCCTCAACGAGGAGTAAGTCAGTCAGTGAGAACATGTGGTACTGTGTGCTGACACACTGTTGATCCCTTTTGGTGCATTGACCTGAAAGCAAAGATCAAGAATATTTGAAAAAAGGAACAACAGGCCGCTCTTATATTTGTCACAGTAAAGTAAGAAGTGAGATTCCGTCTCAGCACACGTCTTTTAATTTCACTCCGGCACACAGGTCTGTTTGTTAAACGTGTTAAATGTCTTTACGAGTGAGCTGCTGTGCCGTCCCGCAGAGTGGCCGCCGATAACGTGGTGTCCAGGCGGGAGCAGAAGAGGGCTCAGTACCAGCAGGTCAAAGCCCACGTCCAGAAGGAGGACGGCAGAGTGCAGGCTTACGGCTGGAGTCTGCCTAAGAAATACAAAGTAAGGAGATGAGCACCGACACCAAGTCTCCGGTTGGAGTCGCTGCAGATTCGTCTCTTCCTGTTGTGATGTGAGCTGTAACGGTTGTTCCATTTTCAGGCCAATGGTGGTCAGGCGGAGGGAAAGGTGAAGAATCTACCTGTTCCTGTGTTCCTCAGACCGCTGGATGAGAAGGATGCTTCTATGAAGGTACTGCCTCCAGCTTGTTGGTGGATAATTACATAGAAAATGTCTTGATAGCTTTCATCCTCAACATTAAATCTGCATATATTTTTATTCCTTTTAACCAACATGGGAAGACTCATGTTGGAGTGATTTGCCTGAAGCTGAGATGCAGCATTAGATCGTTGCTTTGCATGTAATTATGGTTCATTTTCTTTGTGTCAACTGCACGTCTGTGTCTCAGCTGTGGTGTGCCGCCGGTGTGAACCTCTCCGGGGGGAAAACCAGAGACGGAGGTTCCATCGTAGGAGCCAGTGTGTTTTACAGTGACGTGCCTGGACCAGAGAGCCCCAAGAGGCGAAGAGGATCTCAGAGCAGCCTGGATAAACTGGATCAGGAACTCGAGGTACACACTCATATGTTTCAGTGCCGATTTTAACGTCACAACCTACGTAAATGGGGACTTCAACCATACTGGAATATCGAGAGCATCAAGTTTGAGTCATTTGTTTTTTCAAAAAGGAAACCTGTAGCTACAAAACACACATTGACAAACACTAAATGCCTCCATGTTGTTGTGTCTGTTGTTGCAGGAGCAGCAGAAGGAGTTGCGGCAGCAGGATGAGCTGTCGTCGCTGGTGTGGATCTGTACCAGCACCCACTCCACCACCAAAGCTGTCGTCATTGACGGCAACCAGCCTGCAAACATCCTGGAGAGCTTCTTTGTTTGCAACTCCCACGTCCTCTGCATCGCCAGCGTGCCAGGTCAGGAAGAGAGGACTTTATTACGTCCTGTGTGCAAAGACCTTGTTGCACCAATCACAAGTGGGCGGCACGTTTTCCTGTTCATGTGTGTAATTGTGTTTTTTAATTTAGGTGCGAGAGAGACTGACTACCCAGCTGGTGAGGAAGTTGCCCCGAACGCCGAGGCAGAGCCAGCAGGAGATGGCAACTCACAACCAACCAATAGCAGCTCAGCAGAAGGCGACGGCGTGCTCGGGGGCATCACCGTCGTCGGCTGTGAAGCCGAGGGAGCAGCGGCGGTTCCTCAGAGAGCCGGCAGTCCGGGAGTAGACGGAGAAACCGGTAAGAGACGGCAACTAGCGGAACCCTTTTCCACCTGACGTCAGCGGAGTGGAGTGGGCGCGAATCAGTCAGCTGTCGGGAAAGAAAGCGAAACGTCTCGCACCTTGCTACTAACAAGCTAACGTTAGCTCGTCGCCTCAGAGTGCTGTCGATTAAATGCTGAGAACAGAATCCAAAATTAAACATGCTGTCCGTGCACAAACACGCCGTATATTATCGACACACATGAGTTGGGCCAGTTGGCTAAGAGATGATCTTCTCTGCAGAATCCAGACCAGCAGAGGAAGCCACAGAGGCCACGGAGGCCAGCGCAGGGCCCGCTGACCAGAGAGAGAGCCTGAGGGGAGTCTACACCGAGCACGTCTTCACCGATCCACTGGGAGCTCAGCAGACAGCCGAGGCTCCGGCCAACTACTCTCAGAGGTGACGTCAGTCTGTCCAATAAAACCGTTTTATCAGCACAACAACATCAAATCTCCCATCGTGTAAATATTTGTGTGATGGTAAATTTGGATTGCATTGTGAAAAGCACAAATATCCATCCAGCGCTACCTCTGTTGATTAAACTGAATTCCTTTTAGTCTCCTTGTTATTTTGACTGTGTGCTGTGACAGACGGGGAATTACTCACTCGCAGGTGAATTCACAAAAGGATTGTACGGCTTTTGCGGCCATTTAACCTGCACAAAGCGGACAAGAAGCTCCCACCAAGGAAAAGTGAAACTGCATCCCTAACCGCGCCTACAAGCAAATAGCGTCTCGGTGCTAGTTGCACGTATATAATTTGGTTATTACACATTTGGTACAAAATGAGCCTCAATGCAAAAAGAAATCCAGTTGACAAACACCTGGAACAGCTACACGCAGTCAGACTGAAAATGATTAGCATCTTCAGAGAGTCGACAGTAACTGAAGGGCATTTCTCACCACTGATACGTTGCCACGTGGATAATTGAAATCAGATAATCATTAATCAATATCTTTTAGTGAATGGTCCCTTGAGACGGAGCAGATAAGTTATGCTAAAGGGAATTCACGGTGCCGTCGGCGGCTGTAAATCCATCCTTTGTGAATTCGCCCGTCAGTCAGTAGAATCATGCAAACGCAGCGACTCTGAGCTCTCCGTGTTGTCTCTGACGCGCAGGGAGAGCGACCTGTTGAAAGACGGCGTGAGTTCCCACCTCAGCGCAGAGGAGCAGGACCTGATGAGAGAAGAGGCTCAGAAGATGAGCAGTGTGCTGCCCACCATGTGGCTGGGAGCTCAGAACGGATGGTGAGGATGAGATGTTTGTTTGGCCCCGGAACACTTTTTACGTTCGAGGCCAGAACTGAAGAAATGTGATGACTGAGAAGTGGTTTGTGATTCCAGCGTGTACGTCCACTCCTCCGTGGCTCAGTGGAAGAAGTGTCTCCACTCCATAAAGCTGAAGGACTCTGTGCTCGGCATCGTGTACGTACTTTCACAGAAATGAACCTCCATGGTGCTACTTTCTTTTGTGTGGAACAGCTGGTTTTCTGAGAACATGGTTGTCTCCTGCAGGCACGTGAAGGGGCGTGTCCTAGTCGGCCTCTCTGATGGCACTTTAGCCATTTTCCACAGAGGAGTAGGTGAGAGGACGTGGACTTTACAAGTTCTTCTGAAATAAACGAGTAACATTAACCTGCTGTGGGATTTATCAGTACATCTCACCATGCACCCTGACTTCCTTTTGTCAGATGGCCAGTGGGACCTGACCAACTACCACCTGTTGGACTTGGGGAGGCCACACTACTCCATCCGCTGCATGACTGTAGTGCACGACAAGGTGTGGTGCGGCTACAGGAACAAGATCTACGTGGTGCAGCCCAAAGCCATGAAGATAGAGGTATGACGAGACTTCACCCTCAGTCGTTTATTATTATATGTTCAATTTAGACCCGACTGACCTCGCTGAATATGAGACCCGACCCGAGATCCAAATAACACAAAACACCTGTAATTGTCTTATTAAGTTACATTTGAAAAGGATCCAATCCGAGCCTGAAGCTTTACGCTTTAAAACCAGCGTGAACTCACACATCATGTTGCTTGACGATGTGATTTTTGATGAAATCGGGAGTCTCTCCTGCACCTTCTTACTCTCTTCCGTATCTACATATCTGTTCTCTGCAGAAGTCACTTGACGCCCACCCTCGTAAGGATAGCCAGGTACGCCTGCTGGCCTGGGATGGGGACGGGATCTGGGTGTCCATCAGGCTGGACTCCACTCTCAGGCTGTTCCACGCTCACACCTTCCAGCACCTCCAGGACGTCGACATCGAGCCCTACGTCAGCAAGATGCTGGGTCAGTCCTCGTTGTCCTCGCAGCAAGAACTCTGCAACTGTTGATCCTCCATGAAACCCAAAAGACACTTTGAAGCAGACTTCTGTTGTGAATGTTGTTTTTCTCAGGTACGGGGAAACTGGGCTTCTCGTTTGTGAGGATCACCGCTCTCATGGTGTCGTGTAATCGTCTGTGGATCGGCACCGGAAACGGAGTCATCATCTCCATCCCTCTGACAGAGTGTGAGTCCCCGAGCTCGTTTTTTTCATTGTGAGGGGGATAAACTTCTCCTGCTGCTTAGATCTGCAGTCCCTCATTAACTTTTAGGCACTCAGCACTGTGTTGTACACTAAAATACTTTACTTATGTTTCACTCATGTATCTCAATGCACCTTATTAATGCTAATCTAATAACTAATGCTCAGTATTAACACAGAATATTAGTTTTTTGTTAGTATAATGCCAATAGCACATTCACATTAGTTACACAAAGATATGAGCAATTAAACAAAGTGCATTATAAACATAAAGTCTTGAAGACCTCACAGACTGAGCTGTGTGATTTCTGGCTCTCTCCTTCACCTCATCAGCAGCAAACAAGGTAACCAAGGCAACAGGTAACCAACCAGGAAACGTAGTCCGTGTCTACGGCGACGACAGCGGCGACAAAGTGACAGCCGGGACGTTTGTCCCGTACTGCTCCATGGCTCACGCTCAGCTCTGCTTCCACGGCCACAGAGACGCTGTCAAGTTCTTCACCGCCGTCCCAGGTGAACGGTTCACATTCGATGAAGGATAGATTTGGTATATTTGTTTATTTCATGTTTATTTGTATAGGGACGAGTATGTAGCATTAACCAGTGCCACACACCACAGCAGCAGAGCCTCAGCTCCCTTCATGAGCAACACGGGAGACAGTAGAAAACACACACGACAAACACTACAGGACACACACTAATACAATAACACACCATAAAACAAGAAGTTCATGACGATCATAAAAATGCTCCCAGTCAGGATCCACTTTTAATGATTTCCCACATGTGGATCCCTCGATCACAAGAAGCTGCTTGTCTAAATGATGAAATCCAGCCGGGACTTGTTGGGTGTTCACCAGTTTGTGGCTCTGTGCTTTCAGGTCATGCAGTCCCGTCTGCGTCCTGTGGAGCAGAAGCAGCAGGCGACAAGACGACAGACGCCCCGACTCAGGAAGGAACCAAGTCTGTGTTGGTGATGAGCGGAGGAGAAGGCTACATCGACTTCAGGATGGGTGAGCTGTGCTGCATGTGATGGATACAAACATCACTACAGAGGATCTGGAGACAAACGTACGTGTGTGTGTGTGTGTGTGTGTTTAGGTGATGAGGATGGCGAGGCCGACGAAGGTGAGGTCCCTCCCATGAAGCTGCAGCCCTTCCTGGCTAAATCCGAGCGCAGCCACCTCATCGTGTGGCAGGTCCTGGCCAGCGAGGGCTGAGCTGGGCCCTCGGACCCTCACCGAGGAATGTTTGCCTTCTCTCTCCAACCCGCTGCCGTGCAGGAGGACGTCCCGTGGACGACTCCCCTCTGCAGGCATGAGTTTAATCAGCACTTTTTTCTTCCTCAGACCTGAACAAGAAGAGTGAAACAAGCAAGAAGTGCTCCGAGAGCTCACTCTGCACTGGAGCCGAGCAAACAGATTCACGCAAACTGCATGTTGTTCTATTATAAGCTGACTTTTATTTTATGGATTGGATTGGATTTTCAATCTGGTTATAATGCCTCTTTCTTTTTAACTTTTTTGTTTGTAATATTTGCTCAGCAAACACAATGAGTTTTCCTCCTGACACTTCCCGTTTCACTTCACCGCCTTCAGTCTCTGTGAGCTCCCTGCTGTCCTTTTAAATAATGTAACAATCACGTGGGATTCCTGATGAATCCCAAAGCCTGTTTCATGTTGAATAATTTTGGGGGGTTTTTCATCCTTTTGAGATGAACTTGGCTTTTGATTGTACGCAAGAACGTCTGAACCCAGTTCATGGCCGTGGAAGCCACAGTTCATTACTAAGCTAAGCATCTGGTGTCATGAAAAACACTTACCTCTGCTCTGAAGGTATTCCCGGGTGGTGCTGGTAATGTCGGCCGCTTGCTGCACCACTTTGATCCAGATTGAAACATCCCGCACAAACGTCAAAGCAATTCATCCAACATTTGTAAAGACATTCAGGACTTTCCCTCTAGTGTCCTCATTGTGTCCAGTAGTTTGGTTTATGATACGAATGCCTGCAAAACTACTGACACTCCCATCAGCCGCAGCTGTGCCATGTTTCTAGGTCTAATTAACAAACGTTAGCATGCTAAGACGCTAAACTAAGAAGGCAATCAGCATTGTCATTGTGAGCATGTTAGCATGCTAATGTCGGCATTTAGCTCAAAGCACAGCTGTGAGTTAGCTACGTTTCAGCCTCAGGGAGATGCTAGCACGGCTGCAGACGACTCAGCGTCTTTAGTGTTGGGATAATACACTAGAGGCACAAACTGGAGCCCAGCTAACTCAGTGATCGACAAAAGCCCATTCAGAACGCCTGTAATTATAAAATAAAAGGTGTAAATCCTCCCTTCCTTTGAGTTAGCGTTGGTTGCAACACTGACACACGTATTTAATCCAATATTACACGAGTCCTCAGCTCTGCCCGCCAGCTCCAGCTTGTAGACACTTTGAAAACACGCCTTAGATATCACAGGTTGGAAGGACTAACTTACAAGTGTGACAAAGTATTTATTTTTTTCCTGAAAGAATGTCTCATTTGCTACCAAAGGATAAAGAATAAAAGATGGATAGGTTGCCACATGCTGAAACAGTGGCTAGTGTCTCGTCTAACGCGGCACCCTTTGAACGGCGTGCTGCGACAACAGGCACGTTTTTGTAACAGAAATCCCGGTGTATAGAAAAGATATATATTTTTAGACTTTCATATTAGGAAAATATTTTCAGGGTAAGAGAGTGAGAGGATGAACCGAGCAGCGCCCCCCCCCCCGACCCCTATCTTGACATTTAGAGGTTGAAATTCAAACCGTGACATTTTTGCTTCTGCAGGACGATGTTTATTTGAAGTTCTGAGTTATATCTCCTCCTGGTGGAAAACTGATTGCTTCAGAAAAATGTTTTAAGTCTATTTTTATGACCTTTATTTTTCTTTTATGTCTTATTGGACACAGTGCACAACATTTGGGTGTTATATGAGGCTGTATTTCTGGCTTCTGTGTACCAGCACGCTGGACTGGTATGCTCTTTGTTTTGTCCTCTTTGTATTGAACAGTATCAGAGGAGGCGTGCGTGCGTGCGTGCGTGCGTGCGTGTGTCTTCTCTCCAGGAGAGGAGAGAAATGTTATCGCAGTTTAGCCATTTCAGTATTTATTTACAATGATTGACTTTGCAATACAGAATGTATCTTTGTACATTGGATATGAATATATATGATTATAATATGTATGACACATGAAAGTGACTTGGGTTTATTGTTTTGACAAGAGCTGTTGAAATGAGTTAAAATGATTAGTGGGGGGTTGACCTCACTCAGCTATGCACTATGAGGGGAGAGGAGTGCTTCACACCTGTTTATATAGTAAGTAGAAACCCTGCAGCCTCTCCAGACTCCAGTTTTCAGCTCTAAATGCAGTTAAAGATTCAAGCTGAAGTCAGTGAGAGGGCATCTTCATCCCGCCGCTCTCGCCCTCCTCCACAGGTCTCCATCACCCCTCTTACATCATCGTGTCATCACCTCGGGAGGGACTTTCTCCCCTCCGAGTTAGCAGCACACACACCACCTTGTACTCCTACAGCATCTCTTGCCTTACTTCTTTTTAACGGTCAATTAAAGAGGCTCTTGTGGGTAACTTCTGTCTGCTTGTAATGCTTTATTTTCCCTCCCGGCTTCAGAAAGGATTCACAGCCAGACGAGGGTTTCTCCAGATGCCTTTTTAGATCTGAAGCTTCTTCAGGCGTTTGTTTTACTTTCTCTGACTTCGACCTTGCAACCTCTGACCGACTGAAGGTAACGATCAATCTGACACTGAGCATCAGTCAAATCTTACCATCTATGTGTCAAAGAATCAAAGTGAGTTAAATAAAATTACAGATACTGTCCCGATCATCTGTCCAAGAGGATCTCACAGCCGATCTATTTTTACCGTATGTGGGCTGTTTGTGTCGCAAAGACTCAACTCTACGAAATGCCAATTATCTGAATTTGTTGCTATGAAATAAAAGCTGATTATTGATTCTTCTAAGTCAGGTTTCATCACGCAGAGCAGGTTTTAAACGATACCTGGTCCTGTCCCTGGACAACACCCACACACTGTTCTTCACCAACACTAGGTGGCGTGCTTGAACTACACTGTTTTCGTTGACTCCCCTCCCCTGCCTGTGATTGGTCCGCCACTCTTCTATTCAAGGCCTTGGTTTCAGCCCTTTGAATGAGGCTGAACTGGTGCTTTGCAGGTTGAGAGACAGACTGAGAGGCTTTAATCTCTTCCCCGAGCTCTTAGGGGGGGGACACCTGGCTGTCATGGATCACAGTCATGATAGTGGAGTAGGCGGTTATGTAACAGACACAGCACAGCATGCCTGCGGGTAACAAAATAAAATAAAGCACATTGCAGCTACCAGCACCAGTTGTACCAATTAACACGTTATACCTCATTTGTTTTGATCTGTACAAATAATTGTTGGTTATATGGAAGTCACTGCTCCAGGCCAGGAAGTGTTGCCTGCTTGTAACTCTGTAAAAAACTCAATTTGTTTCCTCATTTCAGTTTTTATATGGATTAAACAAGATTTAATATGTGAGTTTAAGAGGTGTTAGTAGGTGGATTGTGTTTCCTTCTAGGCTTTATGCTAAACTATGCTAGCTTTAGCTTCATATATAGTACTCCGTGAGGTATAACTCTTCTCATCTAACGCTCAGCATAGGTAATAAAACACACACCACTCGATTCAATACTTTGTCAATGTTGGCAAACTTTGGTTAGCCTCTGAGTAACTGGCATCACTAAATTAGTTAGCTTTGCTTGTGCTACTGTTACACTAGGTTTTAGCATGTCACCAGTGAAAAATTAACCTGGTTTGTTTCACTTTTGTGATAAAACCATTGACATTTTAATCTGTGAAATGTAGCACAAGTATACAAAGTTAATAACGTCTCAAACTGATGCTAATTGTCAATTACACAGCAGTATCTAAAGTTTGCTAACGTTAGCCACCAAAAACTACTGGATTTTCCAGACCAAATAAAACATCTGAATGTGCAGAAGTACATTTAACTTTCTATTCACCTTTTAAAAAGTCTTAAAGTCTAACTTTAAGATTCATTCATTTTAAAGACTCAGCTGGGAACCTCCTGTACTTGTGAGACTCTTCTGCCCACGTTATAAAATCCAGGGCTCCAACTACTGCTGAGAACACCAAGGTCATGCTCTCTGAACTTCCTTTTCATATAACTTGCATCTTTTTTAACACTCCATACCACTGAGTGTATTCTGAATAAAGGTAACGAGATCTATTCTGCCAGTCTACACAACCCAACAGTACCGGTTTACAGTCTACTCTGCAGTTATGTAAGATAGCCAGATGGTGGCTCCACAGTTGGGTGGGGTGGGGTGGGGTAAGGTTGTGTAATTCAGGTCCCACCAATACCATACCCTCTTGGTCCTGTTGCGGAAACATGCTGCCCTGGATGATCCAGGTTAAGTGACCTACTAATACCACAGTAAACGTCTGTTTATAGTAAGACTAAGTTGTTCGTGTGTGGGGTATATTTCACAGAAGGTCACACGGGTGTAAGGAGGTGGATGCTGACTTTGCTGAATGCCATATTTTCACCACAAGAAAGCAAATGCACAAGACGGAAATGGCTGTTTGTGGAAATCCACCCTCTCCTCAAGACAGATTTGCTGTGGTGCATCTATTCAGTATGAAACACACACACACACACCTTTAAGTGTGTGTTTACTTTAACTTCGTCGTGTGTTGCGTGTCGCAGCCCTCGTCTGTGCTGTCATCTCAGCTGGCTTGACACAATCTTCTCTGGCGCAGGGTAAACACACAGCTGAAGTCCCCTTGGATTCACACACACACACACACACTCACACACGCACCCCATCCATCTATTTCTGGCCTTTCATCACTTCTCATCACTCTTCACACTCTGCTTTACGCTCCTGCTTCCTCTTTTGTCAAATATCATCTTTCTTGTTTTTCAATTTCCTTACATGATGTAAGGACTTCCATCCTTTGACGATTATCTCTGTCATCAAGTGTGTGTGTGTGTGTGTGTGTGTGTGTGTGTGTGTGTGTGTGTGACTCTGAGGTCAAGCTAAAGCACTTTGACAGCAAGCAACTTATGACTAAGTCAGAAAGCTATTCAGTATCATGTTTGAGTGTCTTAGCTACAGTAACTTCACTTGAGATGGGACACTGAGACAATGTTGAGTTTGTCCTCTCTGGGAGACAAAAGTCGAGTTGTAAGTGTTAATAAAGTTGTCAATGAATAGATTTTGTGTGGATGTCCTCCAGCATTGGCTGTTCTTCTGTTTGACTAAAGCAAACACTGAATAACTGTCACACCACTGTATCCACTGGCCAAAGTCTGCAACAACTAGAAGTATCTAGTGTTCTTGTTTAGGGGCCAGTATTTGGGGATCGATTGCTAAGGCCCCCCCCCCCCAGAGAGTGCAGACTGTCTGTCCTCCCTCTGTCTGGTGCCATGAACGCCGTCAGGATGAATGAGCCTTAAACATTCACTCTGTTCTCCGCCATCGCTGCTGCTCGTCTCTCAGCCCGTCTGCCCGTCTTCCTTACTCTGTCCCCCCCCCCAATAAAAAAAGAGAAGGTACTTACTTTGCAAGGTGAAAAAATAATTTCAATTTGGTTTCGTATTAACGTGCGTTGATGAGACGAACGGACGGGTGGGTTGGGGGGGGGGGGGTTGAGAA
>JAVQJL010067606.1:0-54086 GCA_036024295.1 Nannoperca obscura
GAGCTGTGCAAGTGAGTGCAATGTAAAAGTAAATACAATCTGAACTGAGGATGTGCGACGTTCAGATTGTAGCAGACGTTAATATAATGTTAATATAACGTGTAGTGGGGGGGGGGGGGTGTTATTGTTGAACCAGTGTCAGAATCATAAGGGGATAAAACAATGTGCACCAACACACCGAGGTGTGTCACTGAATGTTTTTTCGTGCTCTTTCATGAAAGTCATGAAAACAACTTAAACTTCATTCATATGGTGAAATGTAGACAGGCATGCCATTATGGGTCATTAGCACGACTTACTTGATTAAGATTATCAAGGACAGATGGATGCAAGATGTCATTCAACACTAAGATAATGATGACAGATGATATGCATCATAAGTCAGATTCTTTATTGAATTATTAATGACTTGAGCCAAGTCTTGGGCCTTGCCAGCGGAAAATAACACAGATGTTTAGTGTTCATTGTTTTCTGTAATAAATGAATACCCATGGCTATATCTTTCAGTTGAACCTATTACTACCATATGAATAAGAAAAGTAAAACAACATGTTGGTCTTTGAACTTAAAGTGATATAAAAATGATATTGCAAAGACAACTAATTTACAGCGTGCATGCATTCATGCATACACACACACACCCACACACAAAGCATTGAATTCTGGCACAAATGGCCTCCAGTGAGTTGGTTATAAAGGGGGTGATGTCATGTCTGTGTGTCCCTTTACCAGTGATCCATTTCTTATCCAGCTGTCCTTACTGACACAAAGCAGACTGGAAGAACAAAAGAAAGACAGAAAAACAAAGTGCACAAGTGGAGATACATTTTGTTATCCCTTTCTCCACCCACCTTTACCCGAATTTATATCTGCCATTAAATGTTCCTATAAATGAAAAGATGCTAAGATCAAACTTGCTGCTATATCTTTGCTATTTAAACAGCCTATTTAGAAAGGTTTTGTTGGCTTTGTTTGTGCTTTGATGCTTCCAATTTACATATTATTGGACATTAACTTATTTTGTGTTTCATCAATTTTAGAGACATTTATTTTGGACAGTTGGGTCAAGAGAGCGGAGGCAATTTGTCTACTTGTCTCCGAGCTGACAGGAGCTCATCCTCTTTGTTTGTGAGAGAAGGGGGTGCAGGACTCCTTTGTGGAATCAGTTGTATGCATGCGTGTGTGTGTCAAGCCCAGTGTTTCTAACCACATGATTCTCTACACCATTTTAAACATTCTAAAGATGGCTTCTTTAATCATTTCAGCCTCTCGGTGGTCACACAGACATGGGGGGAGGGGTCCACGGGGGAGGGGAGCCCTTGTAGAGCTCAGGGGCACTCTGGGAAATGGCTTCCATACATTTACTATTTCCTCTTTGAGGGGCAGTCCAGTGTGATGCAGCAGGGTTGTTGCTTCAAAGCTGAGCGGCAAGTAGGGGTGGAGGTGTTGGATAATGCAGTCACAATGGGCTAAGGCAAACATTAGGATTGAGACAAAGGAAAACTCCACTCAGGTCACAGGGGGGGGCAACTCTTCTCATTATCTGAGGGAAGTGATCTTAACTGAGGGACTTTTTAAACCCATCAGCAAATTAGGGGATGTGCTGAGTTGAGTGTGCGTTGGGTCATGATCAAAGCCTTGAGAGCGTGCCTGTTTATAGTGGCTGTAAAGCAGAGGACAGCAGTCACAACACGACGCAACATGGGGCTGTGTTAGCACTGAGCATGCTATCATGACCACGTTATCATTGTCGCAGTCGGCATATTTACTCATGGGAAGCAGAGGATAAGTTCTTTCTCATCTACACTAAAAACACCATAAGCACCATATGTCATAGGGTCAACTGAGGGTTCCCACACCATATGCACCCCCCTCTGTTTTGAAATTAGCCAAAATACAACCGTGATATCTCTTCATTCAGAACCAAGGTAAAGCTTAGTTTGGGAGAATCCAATAATCTGTTTTCTCCAACACAATATTATTGTGTGTTCACTTTAAATTAATAACCAGCTTTCATTTCACTTCCCTTAATGATGATCATTGATGCTGTTGTTTGACTGTGTTTTCATTACTTGAGAAATAATATTAGGTTTCACATATTAGGCATGACATTTTTGAATTTGCTTTCTAAAAACAGATCCTTAAAGTACTAACCACTAGGGCTGCAACTAACGCTTATTTTTCTTATTGATTAATCTGCCAATTATTTTCTTAATCATTTGGATCATGAAATGTCCATACCCATCACAGTTTCCTAAATCCCAAGGTAATGTCTTCAAATTGCTTGTTTTACCTAATCAATAGTCTAAAACCCAAAGATATTCAGTTCACAGTGATGTAAAACAGAAAACATCAGTAAATCTCGACAAAGGAGAGGCAGGAAACAGGGAATGTTTGCTAATTTGATTGAAAAGTGACTTAAATGATTAATTGATTATCAAAATAGTATTTTCTGCTGATCAAGTAATCGATTAATTGGCGGCTCGTTTCAGCTCTACTAACCACTTCAGTGCTCAGATGCAGGTCAGCTTTTAGCATTTTTTATTAGCTCAACAGCCTGTCAAGTTGTGCTCTAATTTATCACTGGAAAACAAGGCGTCAATTACATGGCAATTACACGCTCTTAAAGCTACCGCTTAACTGCTGACATTATGAGAGTGTATGTTGTTGTCTCTCAGTAAACATGCAATTTACTTTTGGGTTGTTTAGCCACTTGGAAACATTATCATCACAACAAATAGCCTAAGTAAGAAAGATCACTTAAGAACCCCCCCCCCCAAAAAAACCCCAAAGAAAATAGAAAAGCTAGAAGTCAAATGTAGGCAGGCAGAGCTGTTAGGAATCTTCAACATGGCTCAAGTGAATTTCTATATATTCACATGTGGTTGTCCAACTGTGTGTGCTTTTTCTTGTACGAAACCCTATGCTTGTTTGTGTGACTGAAGGGCCATTATGGGACAGGCTTTTAAGGGAGATCTGGGAAGTGGAAACCTAATACTGCCTGACTGCTGCTCTTGTGTACATGAACCCCACAGCTGCTGGAGAGAGAGAGGAATGAGGTCGAGAAAAGGGGAGGAAGAAGGGAGGAGGGGGTAGGGGAGAGCGTGGTGCGCTCAGTAATTAGTTGTCTGGTTTTGTATTGACCAGTCTGGTGCTTAGGCCTTGGGGACTGTTAAATTTGCTATTGAAACTGAAAGGATTATGCACCCAAAAGAAATTAAACGGGAGCAATGAATAGATTGTGAGCCACATGGTGGACTACTGTTTTTTTTTTCTTTCTTCTGTTCCTTCTTCTTCCTCCAGCTTTCACTCTGCTTCAATTAGACATGGTTGTATTTTTCTTGTCAGAAACGGCTGTGTTTCATGTAATAGGGAAATTGAAAAATGCACTACAGGGTTATGACAGTTTTATGTTGTGATAATGACACCTCATTTTGAGACTGACCCATAAAAATAAAAAAAACCCAATACACTTGTTTGCGCTTTGCCAATTGTCAAATCTAGAGCCTTTGTTGGAGTTTGTTTATTAAACTGAGTCAAAAATCCAAAATCATTTCCGCTTGTTAGCTGGTGAAGGGTGTGATGTTGCAAGGGTGTAATGAAATCTGTTTGAATGTAGACGTGGTGATTGCAAGAGGGGATTGATGTCTCCTGCCTGGGCCGGCCAGAGTGGAGAGAGATTTGTGTTTACTCCTGGTGAGCGTGGTCCTTCTTATTAGAGCGGTCAGAAGGGAAAGTCCCCCTTTAAGTCCCTATTCCCTTTACATCAACACCCAGCATGGTCAAACGGTTGTCTATCTCGCTCTGTCACCAGTTTAATGTCTTTTTGGGGGTGTAGGGGCACAAGAAAATCCAGTTCAGACCAAACCGTAACATAATCCTCTTGTAATGACTTTCAATGTCAGTTAAGCAGGCCAGCACTTCGGGGAAAGTTTAAAAAAGATGGCTGTAATACGAGGAATACTGTTAAATGGGCTGCATTTACATAGTGCTTCTATACCATAGCAGACCAAGCACTTTATACTTTTGGCTTCTCTTTCACCCACCACCCTGTGCCATGCAAGGAGCTGAGCTACTCATCTGGAGCAACTTGGGGTTCAGTGTCTCACTCAAGGAAAATTCCACTTGTGAACAGAAGCCTCCATCTGCATTGAGCATTTGAACCTGCTGAACCGTGAGCCTTGAGAGTGTCTAGTGGATGATAGAGGGCTGATGTCATGTTCTCTCTCACTGTTTGTGTAGCTGGCAGAGGCCGGCGTGCTGCTGGAGAGGGTCGCACACTACGACTCAGTCAAGATCTGAACAGCCCAGTAGGATGTTGTCCAAAAGATAGGATAAAATCAAGTCAAATTTTTTTATTCCCTGCAGCCACAAAAATCCAAAGTTTCTGGTTTTCTCTTTGATTCTGTTTTGACATGATGATTTCTAATCTTGTACCAACATTCCATGTTTTTAATCTGTTTGAGTCTCTTGTAACCTTTTGATCCGGACGGGAGAGAGCGTTCTTTGTTAGACACACAAACTGGGTGAGATCTCCCTTTGTGATTATCGCAAACGTAAATACAAGAGGGCCTGTGCACAGGTGGCTGGCGCTGGGCTGATGGTAACCAGACCAAGCTGAAAATAAATAAACTGCTGTAATATATCACAGACACAGAAAGCAGCAGTCTATTTTTTAAGCCGTTTAAGAGTCACTACAACGGAAGGTTTTCATAGTAGATGAACAGTGCAAAAAAATGATTAGCATACCCAAATTTTGTAAATATCACCTAGTTGTGTACATGGTAAATCATGGGGAGGCCTTACAGTGACCGACCCTAACAGATATCACCTGTGTCTTACCAGGGGAGGCAAAATTCCTGCTGTCTGATTGGTTCTTTCTGAAGACAGACATGTACGTATACAGGCTGTGCCACAGTGACAGATATTTCTGAGGAGCAGGATTCACCGTGATTTAGACCCCTAGCAGTTGTGAAATAAAGTCCAGGGTTTCTCCCTACAATAGGACAAAGTTAGGAAAATAGAAATACAAATTATGAATTTACATTACTGTAGTTACTTGCACATGGGATGGTTATAATTAAATTACTCTGCAATGTTGTTGCAAAATCGTGGGCTGTTGGCCTTCCTCTGCGGAGCTAGGGTTAGAGTTTGTTTGTGCTGTTTGTTTATGATTATTGCACTATGGCCAGCAGTGCACGGTGCTCCTGACATTAATAAAACAGATTTAGGCTATTTGTTTTATAATGCCTACACAAATGATAATTTTACATTCACATTACTGCTAATACATATGGACTGAAACACATTCCCCTCAGTGGAAAGTGTTCTTCACATCAGAGTGGTTCCTTGTGCAGTTTCTGTGTTTTCTAAGTGTTTTATTAACATCGCAGTGACTCCTTTAACTGGTGCATGATTGCATCCACACTGGATACAAAAACAATCCACAAATCCTTTGAAAGTTTCAATTTCTTTGCACACTTATTGCCTTAAAGGCTGAAATAAAAAACCCATTAAGTCAGATCTGAGATCCTCCTGCAAAATGGGAACAAATGCTAAACTCTTCTGCTGGGAAGAACCGGAAAAAACCCTAAATCAACATAAACTAAATTAGATGTTTTTTCATTTAGAATTCTGTTATAAAAAGTGTAAGGTGCCTCTGCTAATTAAAACAAAATAATGATATATGTACAAGTTAATTCTTTCTCAATTTAATGCCTCGTCAGAAATGTAGGGTTCTCATTTTTGTTGTTTTCAAGACTTGGCTGGTTACTATTACCAGTAAAAAATATTGACTTGATATTCAGAAGGCAAAGAACAAACAACAGAAACACAAGATGATTATATTTAATGCAATAACTATAATAACTGCCACATTATCTTCTTGTTTATGAGTTACAGTCCTTACTGTGTGTTTCTTACCTCAGGAATATTTCTGATAGCTTACAAAGGGTGGGTCCAACCCACTCTGATAATATAAAAGGTAACCTATAGTTGAGTCTGTTTTCATCCGCTACATCTCAAAAGGGGATTTGATGGTCATTGTGTCTGTATGTAGCTAAGGACGCTCTGAATGCAGCGGCAGGCTTTGGACTCCTGGTGCTCAGCAG
Source organism: Nannoperca obscura (assembly GCA_036024295.1). NCBI lineage: Eukaryota > Metazoa > Chordata > Actinopteri > Centrarchiformes > Percichthyidae > Nannoperca > Nannoperca obscura. The sequence goes on from JAVQJL010067606.1 coordinate 6,111, forward strand.
CAGTTAAAAACCTAGCTGACTGAGGGTTCCCCCTATTTGGGGTCTCTGTCTCCCCTCCCCTCCTCCCTCCTGGTAATAGATGGCCTCAGCACTCTGGGTTTGAGCCCACCTTTAAACAGTTAAGACGAGACTGGGGTTTGTCTCCAGCCAAACGATGCAGTGGAACAATAGGAGCGTGTGACATTGTCTGTGTGTATTAGGAGGCCCACGACACGTGACGAGGTGAGCTGATGCCGCTCGGCTTCAGCCTGGGCCTGCCAGGTAGTAGGACAGGGTATGCAGATCTGTGCTATTTGCTCCTTTTTACTTTCACGTCTTTTCAATACTTTCCTCCGTGCTTCTGGGGGTTGTTTGATGCGTGTGTCTGTGCATCATGTTCATTGCCGTTTCCCTGCTTCCTGCTGTTTGTCTTTCAGGACCAACCCTTTGTCTGGCTAAACCCTTTATACAGAGTGGCTGGGATGTAGCCTGCATGGAGCTGTTCGTGTCTATATGTGTGTGCCGATTCATGATAAAGCATTTCTAAATATGTGTATGCTATTGTGTTGTGATTCATAAGCTGCTAGGCTGACAACAGCGTTGACCTTGGCTGGGTTTGAATGTGTGTGGAGAAGAGATAGAGAGAACGAGTGTGTGTGTGTGTAAGCAGTTTTTTTCCTTTTTTATTATTCTATCTAAATGTGCTTATGATGCCAATATTTCTGCTATTTGCCGTGAGGGAGGATGTAGAGTCCTTCCTGCAAATGTGTGTTTTCTCACCCTGCGGTGGCTCTCTGGGACAAGGATCTTGCTTGTTTTGTTTTTTTTTCTTTAGCATATTCCACATTCATATGGAAATGGGGGGCAGAGGAGGGACAGAATCTCACATTAACTTGATCTGATCATGAATAGCTGCCAGTGTTTGGACTGACCCGGAGCCGGCTTAAAGACACTGCCCAGCCTCTGCCCTCAGACTGCAGAGCCGAGAGCAGAGCACATTTTCAGCTGCAACACACACACGTTTATGTGCTCACATACACACGCTTACATTAAAGATGAAAAAGCAGATGCTCATAATTGCACTCACACAATTAGACACACTTGAGCACTTGGGAAAGCTGAACGCTGTCTCCTTCTCTGTCAGTCTCTGTCTTACACATACACAGACAGTCATACTAAATCCCAGGGAGACGCCAGTGTTGCAATACGCTCCGCTTTTTTTCCCCTCTCAGATCCTTTCTTTATTTTATTAACCCTCACTCCCCTCTTTTGCTTTATCCCCATAACCAGACGATGGTGCTCATTTACAGTAAGAAGGACATTTGACAGTTAAATTGATGTTGTTTGTTGAATGAATATTTATTGTTGAACTGGCCCGATTATGCAACACCCAAATAATGAATTGTTTAGAATTTAAAGAGCAGGTTAGTGGTACATTTTTGAACAATTTATTTCCACCTGTGTGTTTATCTGCATTTGGGATAAAAAGAGAATGTCATGAGATAATTTCTATATTGTGTTAGAATTGCTGTTATTAGAACAGATATACATTTCAGTGTGAAACATCAAAAATGTTAATATTTTGAGAAATGCAAAAGAAAAAAAAAATGTCTCAAGCTTGAAGCTTTTTTGTGTGAGCAGATAAACAGAGTAACAACCATATTAAACCTGTGCATTCCCACTGAGAGAATGCACATGCAGGCGTGGGTTTGGATTAAGATCATTTGCTTTTACCATGCTGTTGGTGAATTAATATTCTGTCTGAGAAGTCCCGTTTCTAATACATTGTGAATGTGCTTCCTTCTCGGGCGTCTCCGATACAATGGGCCTCCCAGACCGGACTGCTGCAGTTGGATCTAGCAGCAGGGATCCATCAAACAAGATTTGTCTCGGTGGATATTCTGGTTTTGTCCTTCTGGATTAAAGCCCACCACCCAGATATTCTACCCCAGTCTGAGTTACCTCGTCTTTTATACATTTAGACAGTTACCAAACGTGTGCCTGTGGAGTTTTAATTAATTTAGTAACAAATCAGCTTTTTTCCCCTTTTGTTTCCAATTAAATTAAAATTATCAGAGCAATTTGGCTTATTTCAGTGATCCAAACATACACGTACATTGCTTCAGAAGCAAATTGATTTTTAAATGAAATGTAATTAAATAACAAACTGCTGCTCAAAAATGTAGTATTTCAAGATATATTTACAAATATTGCACATATATTACAGAAACATTTTTCAGAATTGTATATGTTTTATTTAGTATTGAATTATTAGTATTAAATAATATTCCATATTGAATTCAACACAATATTTTCTGGCAAATGTCCCTTCATATAATTGTTTTAGATATTAAAACAATTATTTCAACGTTTAAAATTGCTATTTTTCTAGAGGCTGTTTGTTATTCATAGTTCATCACTATGAAAACTTTATTTTATGTACTATATTTAATCCGAGCATAATATCTGACAATCTCAAGCATGGTATGTCGTCCTTCAACTTATAAGCACAAGTGTTCAGTCTATAAAAAGAGCAGCGAGTTACAGGCGGGCCTCAGTCAGTGTGTGTGTGTGTGTGTGTGTGCTGCTTTGTCTCTCCATTAGCACCCATTCAAGAGACAATGAGTTAGAGAAGCAGACGATGGGCTTGTTAACACACAGGCATTAGTGAATCAGTGTGTGTCTTTGTGAGGGAGGGGACACTCCTCTAGTGTTATGACGGGGGTCTTTCACCGACGATACACTCCACTCCAACACCACAAGTGTCCGGCCACTGAATGGGGAGGATTTGTGGCTCTATACCTAATTAAAGCGTGCTTTGAGTAGTGGTTATGGTGAGGGCCCCTTTGTTCCAATTCACCTTGGAAAGCTTGATGTTTGACTTTGGTGACAGCGACAATGCTGATGAAACCCAGCCTCGCTGTGAAAAAAACAGGAGCTGCCATTCACACACAACGATCATAGCTCTTCACTCTGTCTGGGATCTGCAGGGGTGTCCAATGCTCTCACAAACATAGTTTTCCTGTAGACATTGTTTAGTTTTCTTAAGATGATCCCTTGTGCCCACAGTTATCAAAACTGACCTATTTAATTATGTTTCATATTCCAAAACATTAACTCATGCCAGAAAATACATTGAAGATGCTTTGGATCTGCTTAGCATTGTGGATTTCGAGCAGGGTCGACTCCGGGAGGGTCAGGAGATTATCATGCCCTCTGTGTTTGGTGCAGCAGACCATTGGCTTGACCTGGGTGGGTGGGGGGGCACATGCCTTTGTGGCCCTGAGAAGGGACAACAGATCATGAGTATTGGTATCTAAGTTAGTTCAACTCAGTGTGTGCGTGTGTGTGTGTGTGTCAAGGAGGCTAAAAGCAGAGGTTAGTAGCATCTTTATTCAGAGGTTCCTCCTTGACCACAGCTGCACAAGAGAAATCTGTAAAGACTACAGTGAAGTTTGGTTTTATTATTTTGTTTGATTATTCATTTTGCAAATTCATTCTTTATTTAAAGGCGTTATGTCTCACAAGGATTTTCACGCCTTTGAATTTATATAGATTGATTGACAACCCTAAAAGAATTTCATTAGATTGAATTTCAGGGGAGTTTTAGTGTCTCATCATGGTCTAAATGCTGTTTGACAGGCTTTTAACAGTTTTAAGATCCTGGCATTAATAGTATTCTGATGACTACTACTATGTTTGAAATGTGCTACATAAATAAAGCTGCCTTACACGTACATATGTACATGAATATGTTTTTTTTAAGAGATATTGAATAATACCAGAAATATAACTGTTGACTTGTGTAAGAATATAAGTGAATTCTTATATTCATATCAGTCAAGCTCTAATTGCCATTTATTGTGTGTATGTCAGCTGACATTAAAAAGATAATCTGATAAACTGTAGTCACAGAGTTTACTTTATGCCCAATCTGGATTCAAGAAACCAGGACAGGATCAGAAAAAGATCTGAAATCAGAGAGTGGGAGCTGAAAGTCCACCAGCCTTGTATTTTGTTAGCTTCGCTGCCTTGTAATGATGCGTGTGTGCTGCTGACACAGGCCGTGTCTTTCCAGCAGTGCGAGCAGACGTTCGGCTGCCACTGTTTCCAGGCAGGATGGTGGTGACGATGCGATGCTGGTTTACTTGTACGTCCCAGGGAACATCTGCCAAAGCAGGCGCTCTGGAGTGTGTTTGCGTCTGTGCGCTGTCTTTGTTACCATTTAATAGATTTATCTTCTTTCTGTCATTTAATTACAACCAAATTGCCATTGATACAGTATGAACAATGATCCCCTCCTCTGTAGTACTCAGGGAGAAAAGATTAAATAAAAAGAGACAAACTTCAACATCATAAGAATAGCGTTTGTGTATTTATTTAACCATGTAGTCTGCCCAGACAAGTTCAAGAAATAACCACAGTTTATGATTGGTTTAAAATGGCATTGGGTATAAACAAAGATTTAAGCTGGAATTGGAAATATATAAATGTCTTCTCTATTGTATTTTATTCCCTGTGGTAAACAAAGCACAGCATTTTATTTATTTTTATTTAGTATATTGTATCTCTGTTTAAACCCTAGGCTCGTGCTTGTGTGTAATATGAGACAGGAAGGTTGAGCGTGTCTTTGTGGTAGATATGGCCGGCCTGTCCCTGTCAGTGTGTGTTGTATGTTGGTTCAGTCGAGACACCCTCTTACCCCCCCCACCCCACCCCTACCCCCCATGTCCACAATTGTTCCTGCTCAAATCAGCCAGCTCTGTTTTCAACATGTTAACCGAAAGGATAAATAATGTTCTGTTTTATTTTTAGACTTTATTTCCAAAGTCTTCATTTTTAGATATTCTCTTTTGAGTAGAAGAGATATATTTTGAGTAAATATAGTATATCAATTTTAAATAACCACACATTTTATATGTTTTATTGCTACTACTCTTATACATTTTTTTGGTAGGATAGGAATTTAAAAGGGTAATACAATGATACATTTATACATTTTCCAATTTTATCACACTATATAAATATATATATATATATATTACATAATGGTATTGATGTAGAAGTATTCAGCATCCACTAGTGTTATTTAGTTTGTTTGTCAGAATTGTTTGTCAGATTAGTTTCTCACATTACAATCTTAACTCAATTTGAATCAAATCAAACTCAATACAAAACTTCAGGCTTTTAGCTGCTTGTTTGCAATGCTGCTTTTCTATCTGTTTAGCAACATCATTTATCTTCACATAGATTTTCACATTGCACCAGCAGCAGACCTCGCGCTGCATGTAGCCCTTTGGTTTCGTGCTGCTGTGTGGCTTGTGGTGGTGGTAACAATATTTTCGGAGGCAGGCCTGGTACTCACTGTGGGAGCAGCTTTGGTTGTTGTGCGAACACAATGCCTTTGCCTTCTTACTTCACTGGTTCCTTTGCTTGCCGTCCTCTGCCTTTGAATTTGCTCATTTTCTGCCCTTTTTTGTTTTCCCTTCTGCCCCCTTTGATTGGCCCCTGCATTGCAACTTGTCACATGGAGCAGGAAGCTATAACTACTCCTCTTTGCTTTCTAAATTGGATTCTAAATAGTATGTTTACAATATTTATAATTAGTGTTTCACCTCATTTGATTATGTGCTGTATTTTTAAATATCGCATCTAATCACATTTATTACATCTTGTTGTTAGAATGCATTGGATATATTTGAAAGATATTTAGTAAAATTATTATATAGATGTTGTAATGATTACATAAAATGTATTGATAAGATTAACCAGCTTTTTGAACATTTATTAATTTGATTCTGTGCATTTAATGTGTAAGATAAATCAGGAATTAATTTAGCTGCTTTCTTTCTTCACATCACTTTTAATGTTAAAGAGAAAGTATCATGCTATCATGATCACAAAATCATGTGTCAATTAAACAACAAAATGAGGTTTGCTTTATGAATCAGATTGAACTATATTGATATGTTGACATTGATCGTCTCACCTTTTACTAAAGCTGTCATCAAAGCCCTCGCCTGCCCTCTCTCTCTCTCTCCATCACCCTGTCAAATGCACCAATACTCACCCATAACCGTTTACTGCAAGAGGTCAATGTATAAACACACACACTATCTCAGTGTAAACAGATATCTTTTTAGCAGCCAATTTAAGTAATTGTTGTCCATTGCCAGGCGTGGCAAATTAAATGTATTATGACTAAAAAGAATAATTATTGTTATTTATGTGTCATATTGTCTAAATTAAAACAAATAGTTTGGGTTAGACAATGCAATCATTTTTGAGTTCATCTGAATTTTCTATATATAAAAATGTTCAAAACCTCAGATTTTCAGACACAAATAGAAGATTTTAGAAATCAAGCTTCTGTTTGAAGTTTTTACCTATTTGACCTTTTTTTTTATCTTCCCATAAGATTTAAGTATTTTCTACAAAGGTTTCAGATTTATTTTTGGAGTGCAGTAAATGTATTAAAAATTAAATGTGTAACTGCTCCACACCTCTGATTGCACCTAATGGTAGTTGCTAATTACTTAAATCATTATAACTCTAAAATTATGTTGTTTTTTGCACTATTACACCGTTTTAGTTTTTTTTGCACACATGTAAAAATGTGTGTAAAAAACATACACTCAATATCAACTCAGTGATCAGTGAAGAATGATAAAATCCACCAGACCTCTTCTGCATTAATCACATATCAACATATCAGGCAACATCACAATTAAACTTAATTAAAGAGAAAATTTTTTTTTAAATAAAAATGAAATTCTTACAATTAGTGAGCAAAGAAATCACAGCTCTGGGCCCACAACACAGACCTGAGGAAAGAGAGAGAGGGAAAAATGCTTGCTAAGCTATCCGTTTCACACACGCAGGGACAGAAGGTTCGATATTCATTCGATCGATGAATGAAAAGGCACAATGGCAAAATCGGACGGGCTCCTTTTCAAATCCACGTCTCCAATGTCCCCCCCGCCACCCCTCCACAGTCTGCAGTCGCTGGGCGGCTGGTGTGGCAGGCAGAGAGAGAAAGAGAGAGAGAGGAGAGCAAGGGTTACATCAAGGCTGCTCCCTGGACCGTGCAAACAAGTCTAGACCAGTGACCTGTTCAATGGCTCCTTTTGAGGAGTGGGGCAAGTTCGGTCAGAGCGAGGAGAAAGGCAGGCATAGCCTCTTTTCACTGCCGAAGCAGCTCACAGCCTGCGATCGACAGGAGGTAAGGAGGGCCGGGAGGGCAGGCATCTGCTTCCATGGTTACGGGCCGGGTATGGGGACCCTACTATTGAGGAAGCTTCGTTCTCATGCTCCCACAGAGGCAATGTCACGCATTTTAAAAATGCGCCAGGCCGGGGCGAGGACCATATCCACCAGCGGTAGAGTCGCTCTTTGAGAGGGGAAATAAAATGATAGTCAGTTTGAGGAGGGAAAAAAGAGTAAGGGTAATATTTTGGGATGGGGGTGGCAGTATGTACACAGGAAAGAAAGAAATGCGTCACATGATCGTGACAAATCCTAATTCAAAGTAAGATGTTTTTTCGGTGAGCAGAATTGATGTTCTGAAATTAGCTGGGTCTACATTTTGAGCTGCTTTTGTGGTGAAATTGTATTATATGAAAGTAAGCGGCACAGATGATTTATCCTTGGAGGGAGCAAAGGTCAAGGTTTATGTGCTGAACTCCTTTGTTGAGAGGCAGCGATATCATCTTAATGAGGATTCTCTCCAACCAGCAACTTTCATGTTTTAAGCCTAAAAGAGGAAGGAGGCAAGAAGGAAAAGGAAATGTTCTGTTAGTTCAATTAGTTAGTTTAAATCACAGGGATTTATTGTTTAACATTTATTGTTTTTAATTAGCAGAAGTCTAACCTGTTAAAAACATCAGTATTTATAGGCAGGTTTAACAGATCAAGTTGTGCATAATTGTTACAATAACAGCTTGTGTTTGAGGGCTTTGGATTGCAAATCTGTCGAATGTGAGGAGTCACATCTGACTGTTTTTGTGTTGATTTGTTTGTGTTTGGGCACAAGCTGTGTGTGTTGAGTTGAATGGATGCTTTGGGCTTTTCTTCATGAAGGAGGGGTGTGTTGGAACGTTGAATTTGGTCATGCAGCTGACGCTTTACCCCCTAACACACTCCAAACAGAACGGCCAGATGGCCGGCCCTCAGGAAGGGCTCGGGGCGTTGGATTTGCTCTCAGACCGTGGGAAAGTCTCTGGCTGACTTCACCTGCTCAGGGAGCTGATGTGACTGGATTAAACAGCAAAGAAAGAAGTGAGAAAAGAAAACTAACATGGACAAGGCTTTGTGAAAGTGCAAGCATTTTCTAATTTCTTGCTTAAGACAGAAAAATGTGACAAATGTAGACCAATTAAAAAGATTTACTATTTGAATTTAGATTTTTTTTTAAAGAACAGCGAACATGCCTTGTAAAATGTAATTATTTTAGTGTAGTGTATGCAAGGGAGACAGGGTGGATGGGTTCATTCTATTTTTTGCATGTGTCTTTGTAATCCTAATTGGAAACAGTTGATCCTCAGTTTGTTGGGACATTAGACATGATGTTTGGCCATCTCTCTCTCTGCTTTTGATTATCTCTGTCTCAGAGAGACGGCCATGTGCAGGCTTTGATTTAGTGATATTAAAAAAGAATGGGGCCGTTTGTCAGGCTTTCATCTGATTGACACTAAGATGCATGCACACTTCAAATTCATACTCATAAGAAACCACAGGCTCTGCGTTTAATGGGTCATTAATTATCTGTTTGAATGTGCAATAAAGTTAGATGAATTACGTGCGCTGAAACATTGTGTTTTGCTCATTTCATTTAGCCGGTTGATGTTGGAATTTATGAAGACGCCACTTAAAGGTGTGCTGACAAGTGTGAAACTCCACTTTAAACCATACGAATGAATGATGGAAGACAACATAACAGGAATAATGATCAGTGTAGCATGAAGTCCAGACGGGTAGCTCTTCATTCACCACTCAGGGATGCCCCTCTGTGATCTGATTGCAGATTTTAGCAAAAGAAAAACAAACATCCTCACGTTCAAACACCATCACCTGTACTGCTGATTTATCGATTCATATTCTGCTTGAAATAGATATTTTCTTTGAAGACTTTATTTTACGCTGACCAGGTCAGGATACTCATCTTTAACATTGTGAGGATGGTGTGTTTGTTTGAGAATAGTTACTGACAAAATCATCCAGGTAATTTTTCCAGGTAATTTCTAAAATGTTACACATTTTAGAAATTATTATTATCATAATTTTTTCTGCTCTTTCAGATAATTCTTTCTGATTGACTTAGTTGAAAAAGCAGAAAATAAATGTGCCAAGTATCTCTCAGCTCTGGCAAATAATTGCCGTGTTTATGACACCAGCCCAACCGTCTCCAAATGTTGATTCATAACCACAAGAATCCACGATTGCTGCTACTTTGAGTGCCACACTCTCAATGAAAATACTCCATTGCAGTTTGGCCACAAAAAGGCATTATCTTTGATACAAGTAGAGTGCATAAGAGTTACATTTGAGTACGAGTCAAGGGCTCTTCATCAGAGAAGGGTGTGTGTGTGTGTTGTTAGGTGGACGGGGCTGTGGAGAACTAATCAGATGGTTATGCGTATAGCACCGTAGTCTGTGTTTGACAAGAAATGTGAAGTTGACTCTGCAGTTCTCAAGAGACCCTTCAGGAATTGTGCATGGAGTGGTTTAGTTGTAGGTTTATTCAGACTCTTCAGATTGAGTCAAAGCTGCCTTATTCCTGGAAATGATTTGTGGCATGAGGATTAGGTCAGTTGTACATTTGATATTCGTTTGCAACACGTCCCCTACCAGAGCCTCGATGATGGCACAGTGTCAACAAGAATTTACTTAGAATCATTGTTGCTTCTTTCACTCGCACTTCAATCAAAGACATCTGATGTTCCAACTTTGTTTCTTTTCTCTTCGAAGTGTGTATGTGAGCTCATCTTGGGCACTCACTCGTGTCATGTCTCGATGCAGAAACGCTAACAAAACACACTTCTTTGTATGACTGCATAGCTGCGTAACATTGATGTGGATGGAGCTGGTTTCTGACGCTGGACCAACACTAATTGGGTTACTAGAGCTCGTTCCCCATTCGCTCATACACTGTATATAAATACACACTAAGAGACATTTTGTGCTCTGGCCTCTCTGACCTGTTCACATCATGGTTTATTTTTACAGTGGTAATTTGCCATTGGCCCTATGGTTTGGTTTCAGAGGCCCACATCATTAATCATGGAGGGCATTACTGCAGTATAATTACACTTTCTCTAAGTGAACGCGCAACATTTCCCGTGTGTGCGCTCTCTGTCTCTGTCTATAACACAAACACACACAGTCAGAATGTAGTCGGCTACAAAGTATGCTCAACACAACAGCAGAGGAGAGAGCAGACATGCCTGGTCTATATCGCTGAACACTGCATACTCCAGTGTTTATCCAAGAAGTGGGAAGAGGTATAATATCTTCATAAAATACAAACGTCAGTATCCTTCTTAACCACGTGTGTGAAGAATGACTGAAAGAGTGTGTTGTTGTAGATTGACTATACTGGGACATCCTCTTAAAGAACTTCATTTGAAGGTGTTTGTAGGAACTTAAGACAAGAGTTGACAATAATTGAAACCGCAAACACCCCAGGAAACAAATGAATGTGTGTGTGGGGGGGTGGAATTAGTGGCAATGCTGTGTAACCCTTTTAAGATCATTATTCCACACAAAATGCACCCCCGGGGTGTGTGACACATTTGTGAATGGGCTCTTCCACGGGATTTAACGGGTTAACAGCAGACAAAGGGAGCTGGGACCATGTAGCCCAGCAGGGGAGACCCCAGTGGAAACACCAGGCCGCCTTATAATCCCCGCTCTGTCCCATCCCGTTTGCTCTGCCTACAATCACAGCTGACTGGCATGTCAGGCTACATGGCTTTGGGGTGAGAGGAGCCCCATGGTTTAGACTGGATCGCATCTTTGCAGAATTCCCACCTGACACACACCTGTACACATATACACACACACACACACCCTCCAGGCCATGTCAGGATTTTTCACGAGAAATTATCATTTAAGACAAATGGTTTAATTCCGAATGGATGGACATGAACTTTGGACAGATGTCTGACTTTATTGTCTTGACCAGCTGCATGAGATTTAATGCTGTAAGCCTGGATCTATCTTACATATCTGGAAGTATCATATAGTATACTGTAGGTCAACGTATGTCATGCGGATCTGGCTGTATGCAGAATAAATCCAGTGGATAATACAATACAAATGTGTTACACAGTAGTCAGTTCTACAAATGTTTACTGCACATCTTTTCACTGCATTATAATTGAAGTGTGTCTCCATCCTCAAATTCTGCAAGAACCCTGTCTCCCACTATATTCAAAACTGCAACAGAGCAGTGAAGGAACAACAACTGCACGAGGCGTTTTTATATGTATTTTATGACACAGACAGGTCCCAACCGGTCGACACTATGTCAGCATTGGCCTTGCAAGGTTCAAAATACCTGCCCCCGGTTTTTTAGGCTTTTAGGGTATGATTTTCACTTTGGCAAGCCTTGGGTCAGACTTTTGCTCAAATATACCTGTGGTGGTAGGTTATCTTTATGATAATCATGTTTTCTGGATGTGAAGAGGTGGTAAAATAAATTAGGGCAGTATTTCTGATAGTTCAAAATGACATAAAGTCATTTTCTCAATGGCCTTTGTCTTTGTACGTGTGTAGTTAAGTGTAATTGAAGTAGTCCGGTCTCTCAAATGAATGGATAATAATGTTTCTTATGGGGTTATTAACACATTACTTGTTTTGGCAGATCACAGTTGGGTTCCATGAAAAGTGTAATGCTGAAAGTTGTTATTTGATCTAGCTGAAATCTGTGTGGTGCTCTGTGGACGTCTTAAGAATTCCGAGCATGTTTCTGGACCCACTCAGACGGTGGTCAGGAAGTCAATTACAACCTCATGGCCATTTTCATTGGAAGGCAGTGCTGATTCACCTGCTGATTTACCTGCAAGTCACCTGTTTTATTAGCCACAATAAGAGCTTTGGACACTTTCTCCCATCTAGTACCCGACTGTGAGCAAAAGGCATCTGAGCTCAAAAAGACATTTAAAAATCATCAAATATGAATTAATCTCCTCTTGCTTAAGAGTTTTAGCTTATTGACTGGTACCTCCTAATTGTGTCTGATTGTTTTGCAAGAGCCTAATTAAAGTCCTGAAACGGCAATCATTTTTCCATAGTCCTACGCTAATTCACGTAATTTCCAGTTCTTCTTCCCATAGTCAGGCGATTGCTTTGATAATGAGGGATTATCTTTGGGAAAGTATTCGGTAAGGACACGCAGAGAAAAGGTATCATTATGATAACTGCCTTCTCTCTGCCTCCTAAATGAGAAGTCATCCCTAATGTAGTCGATTAAGGTTCGCTCCTCTGGAGATAGCCTGTGGGATATTATTTGTGCCATATGATGTTCTGAGTGTCTTTGAAATCTACACACCCGTCACTTAGGCCTTATGGCAGAAAACTGTCTTTGTCTCCTTGGCAACATTACTGATGTGGAGTATAACTAGAATATAACTAGTAGTGAATGTGTATTCTCAAGATAACCTTTAGAGATGTACCAGATTTTAACTGCAGGAATCTCTTTGTTGTTGAATACTTGAATTTGAGTTGTTTTGAACAAGTTGCGCTTATGAGCCCCTTGAGTATTAGCTCACCTGCACTAATGTTCTGTTTATCCTCTCCTGGTTTATTGTGTTATATATCTAAAACGAACTAACAGCAGTAATAGCTGCCCTGTTTCAGCCTCCAGATTAAATGTTTTGCTTTTTTTCAGTCACGATAATGTCAAGAGCATTTGTCTCCACAAGCATGTCACACACCTACCTGCTCACATGACTTCTAATGAGCATAACATGATCAGAGAATTTATCTAAATATCACAAAGGAATATTTTCAAAGCTGTTCTCTCTGTCTGTCTGTGTTAACATTGCAAATTATAATATTGAAGTGCCTTGAAACAACAACTGCCTACTTTTGAGATCCTAACCACGTAGGCGGTTCCTTAAGGGAGAGTTTTGGCATCCGTATTTTTAAAACTGACTAGGAACATTTCATTTTCAACCATAAAATTGTAGCACACAAAATGTAACTGTATCACACAAAAACATTATAAATGATGCTGGTTTCTGTAGTATCTTTGCTTCCTTAAGATTATTTTTTTAATTACATTTGATTTGACGACAAGGTCAACCTTATCTCTGTATATTGCTAATTCCATCACTATATAAATGCTAAACTAAGCCTTTCATTTCTCCATTGTTGTTGTCAATTTGCCTAGGCTGCCTGATAGAAGACAGTGGTAATTAAAACACAGGGCCAGGTCATGAGGTGAGCCGAACACACAATAAAAAGCCCTCCAAGATTCCAGGACGAAGGTGCCACACAGTCCAATCCATTTTAATTGTCATTTGAATTAATTTAAAAATGCTCAGGTCAATTAAGAAGATGCATTCCTCTGGCTGTGTGTAATGTCATATTCATCGATCCGTAGAGGTTACTTTATGCACTCGTGCAAGATACATTTATGTTTCTGAAGCTCTGCCGCTTGGAATTCATTAGGTATTGATTCCGTCTAGCAATGTTAAAAGCTCAGTCTGATAGCAGCCTTGTCTGAAGCCAGGTTATCATTTCAGTGCCATTCACAAACAGATGCCCTTCTACTTTGTTATTGTTATGGATCAACATTTGATACTCACTAAAATATGCATATATCTCTATCGCCAAGTGTCTTTAATATATATACATTTAAAGACCTATTTACCCCAAAAGACGCCCTTGGTGCTCAGTGATAGGAAATTATGAGATGAGAAAAAGTATGGACGGAAGAGGTGTCTGGTCGGCGTAGGTTTTGTCTTGGTGTGCTTTCTTGTTCAGAGTTTGTTTGAGGTTTGGTTGTCTCTGCACAACCTCTTCCTCTCCGTTCCACTCTCAGCCTGATTCTCTCCCTCCATCCATCCCTCCCTGCACGCTGGTTGGCTGCCGGTGAGTCAGCTGCAGCCAATAAGCCTGGGTAAAAGTCTGAGTGTTTAGTCTGGTGCTAGGCAGCAGGATCAACAGACAGGTGGGTCAGGCAAAGTCATCGGCAAAGCTCTTTTTATCATTACCCCCTGGGTTATCAGTCACAAAACATTATATCTGTCATCCTAAACAGTTTAGTCAATATTTGTGAGCATCAGCACCTCTCTTCTAAAGCCAGAATGCTGTGAAACGTTGCTCTATGTTTTTAAAACGCTCAACAGAAAGAACCTGGAGCCTCTCTCCTGACTGAATTTTAATTTTGGCTTTTGCACCCAATTAAGCTGTTTTATTTTACCGTTTACACATGAATTGCATGCCTGTGATCCGGCTCAGTGTGCATCACTGGTACAACATTTTAACTAAATGTAGCTAATGCAACACCTGTAAGAGTCCTGACTCTCTTGTTTCTAGTTTTTTGCACCTACCTGTTCATGTCGACAAATCATCAAGTAATGTTTTTCCCTTGTGAATCCTTTTTGTGTGGCTGAACACTGAGAAAGAGGGGCCAGGCAAGGACAAAGTCAGGCCTCAACTCTGTTTCATTGCCAGTGATAGTCTGCAGTTATGTTTTTATGCCAATATACAGCATAACTCAGGAAACACAGATCTCCAAAATATTCTTTGCAGAATGTCAAATTTCAGCATTTGTGGTTTTTAATGTGTATTCTATCCTTGGCAAGTCAAATACTCAAACACTATGGAATTGGCTGAATTGGTATGTCTCTCATTAAAACTGAACTGTATAAACTTCGGTCTGGATTAACCTGTTGACTGTTTTTTTCTGTCACAGCTTGAGGCAACATTGAATTAATGGAGATACGAGCTTTGAGCCAAAAATAACACCCAGTCTCTGGTGTGCCTGTGGAGAATAAAATAGCACAAATTATCTTCCTTCAGAGTTTTGGCTGCCAGTTGCAGGGTTTTGGTAACGATAACAAAATGTGTAATGTGTTAGACTTTAAAAAATGCTGATTGTCAAGTGAACAACTCTCGATTAATACAACACTTAAAAAACAGTGGCTACGAATAACTACTGTCCATTATTTTGTCTTTTACATACAGTATATTTCAGCTTTGGTGTTGTTTTTCACCAAAAGAACATAAAAAAATTATATATGACATATTTGTCCATTAATTATATAATGTTTCTGTTACTATGCAGATGTATGTTTTTATTAACAGGCCACCGCAAGCTTATATGATGTAGTTTTTTCAGCTTTTTCATATCTGTGCTCATCCACTATGTTTGTTATGTGCACCTTTTTCCCTTCCTCCCCCACTCACTATAGATTTTTTGCATTTTATGTATTACTAGGTTGAGTAGTCTGGCTTATTTTTCCACCCCTGTTTGGTTTGCAATGGCATATTCCCAAGGGAAGTCCCTTACCGCCCCCATTCTCATTTAAACTCTGACCCTGGCCTCCTGCCTTTCAGGATATAAAATTACCCTCTCAGTTGGAGAATGTTTTGGAACTGTTTTAGTTAAATCTGTTTAATGTAGGCTGGAGCAGATGAGGAGCTCAGAGGGCTGCATGGCAATTTTGTTGAGAGATTATTATTATTATTATACTATTTTAACTCTGCAATCGCAATGACAAGCCATGAGTCTTTAGACAATGAGGATGTCTAAAGGTGGACTCTTATATACTGTGCTACCCACAAAAGGGTGGTGTGTCATGGAATATAGATAGGATGGGGTGTTTAATGATCATTTTCGCAGCCAGTCATAGCACTCGTCTCATGTATTTAATAAACAAATGTGCCAGTCATGGAGCACGATGAAAATGAGAGCAGTTTCTCCAAGTAAAACAATAATTTAGTAGTTTGAGAGGTGCAGAGTGCCCCCAGAATGCCACCATTTCCTACACCCACTGGTTTGCAATGAATAGCAATACAAGTTCCAACTGCCCAGTTTGATTTGCAAAGAAGCACAGATGTTTGTGCAGTTATTTTGCAGCAGAGGTGTTGACTGCACATGAAATAATCAACATAATGTGCATGCATGTCCAAACTTTTTGTGCCTCTCCTCCGCCCACATTTTTGCAAATGGAGTTGTGCATGGCATGAAAAAAAACAATTTAAGTACCAAGATGTAGTAAAGCTGTTTGCACCAGTCCACGCATCCCCATGAGTAAGAGATCTTACTCTGCGTGTCCAGGCCACCACACCAGTCTGTTGCCGGCAACACTGGCTGTCAGACAGTCCCACTGGATTTTGGATGGACATTCTATGGTTTATTCATTTGATTGCTTCTATTTTATGGTCCTCTCTAACCATTATACTTTCCGTTCTCTGCTTTTTTTATTCAACCATAGAGCCAGTACTTACACAACAATCTGTTTTGAATTGGTATTTCAAACAGCAGCTACAAAGTTTTACTTTCCTGACATCCTCACTCACAAGTCAGATAATAAACACTAAATAACTAAAAGAACTGTTCACATATACACAAGGGATATCTTACATTTTGCCACTGCGTGTGCTGACTTGCAGTGTATTTGTCCAAATATGATCATATGTCTCCAGTGCTGCCTTCCTCTCAGTGTCTCAACACTTTTTGATTCTTGTTGTGCATTTAATGCATACTATCACTAACTATGGACACAAAATCATTATGATTTGATTATCATAATTTTTGTGATGCAGCAAGAGCGAAACCACAAAAATCAGAGCAGCACAAATATCAAACAGCCTTAGACATAGTCGTCCTGTCCATTTTCTTATTTATTCATGAACAGAGTTGAGCAAGTACGGCAGATGCTCAACAGTTTGGTGGTAAATTGAGTGAGCAAGAGGGCGCTTCAGAGGCTCTCGGGGGCAGAACTTTAATCTCATCTCTGGTGGATACCTTGCTCTTTAGTGAATCACAGGTCCATGACATATGCGTGTGTTATTGTAACAAACCACCTGATTGTGTTTGGCTACTGTTCTGGCTAAATTGCAAGAGTATGCAGCATGCGGAAAACACGTTAAATCTAACTTTATTCACTCACTGAAGAAAACAGGAATTTAAATGTAGTGCATGGAGGGGGGGGGGGGGCAAGTGAATTATTGCAATCACAAGTTCCTCATCTCTCTCAGTGCTCACTCCAACAAAGCCACTTTAATTAACTGACTTGGTTGATTTATTATGAATCTCATCTACTGTTTGTGTTTGCTGAAAGAGCTCACGTGGTTCAGATGAATTGTGTTTTAAAGCAGAAGCATGTCAACTTTTTTTGTCATCTCTGAATGTATTTGTATCAGGAGGTACAGGTTTGTCATTCGTTTTTTGTCTCTGCTCCGTCAAAAGAATTAAAGTGCTCTGAGCTGAAATCTTAAGCAACCAGCACGCCCATATAGTTGACTTTGGAAGGCACTACGCATTCCTGCTTGACACCATATTAGCCCCTACTTCTCCCCACCTCGGGGTGCTGAGCAGCCTGCCAGGTAGAGGTTGCCATGACTCCTAACACCACCCTTTACACTCCCCCAGAAGGTGCCAGATTTTGGGAGGGGGCAGTCCGGGCTAACGTTTTGATTTAGACAAAAGATGTCTTCACAATGTCAGCAGAATACTTACTGGGAATGCTGTGGCTTTCTGGTAGGAAATCATGTGATCTCTCCAGCCAAGGTTTTGTAATGGTGCCAGGCGAGAGAGAGAGACAGAGGGAAAAAAAGGGGAAAACTTTGAATAACGATGCCAGCTAATCGTTTTTATCCAGTTTTTTTCTTCTCTTGTTCTTGTTTGTTTCGAAGAAAATGGCGGACAGCGCATCGCTTAACTGAACCCGTATTGTCAGTGAGCTCAGTTTAGAAGTGCCCCTCGGTCTTTTCATCATTCCTCTCAATACCAAAAACAAAAGAAAACAGCAACGGTTGTAACGCTCGCTGGTCATTGCTCACACCCAGATAGAAAGTGGGCATAGAGAAAAATAGAGATGATAAATCAGACAGGATAGTAGAAATCTGGGTAAGTGGCATTTTCACTCTCTTCTCACTTCAGACTTTCCTTTGTCGCAGTGCGGCCGTAGGAATATTCCGTTGTTTGTGGCTCTCTGGCACTGGCACAGTTAATGGTAGCTGACTGTGGCATGCTTGATTACACTGGCATCCCTCTCAGGCTCTGCTCCCTGCTCTCTGCTATCTGCGGTCTTGGCTAAGTTGAGCTAACCTCTCACCACAGCAACATTGCTGCTGGCCAGGAAGAGGACTGCTGTTGTAATTCTGCGGGCTAGTTTGGGGATAACAGTCCACAATAGTGTTCTGATTGTTATTATTATGGACTTGATTTCATATCTGGGAACTGCTGAGGCATATGACACTCTTAAACCGAGGCACAGAAACTTAAGAATATACAGTCATTTGTGTTCAAATGTTTTCCCCCATGTGGATCTGCTGTCATAACAGTTACTGGCATGTTCTTCTCCCATCTCCGTGATACTACTTGTTAGGTTCTTATGCAGTTTGCTGATAGAGTTGCTAGTGTTTCATAAAGCACTGTAGCTATTCATCCAGTGTTAGCTATTTCTATTCAGTAACAGGCCTTAAAAACAGCAGTTACGTACCATTGTGTGGTGTTTAAAAACAACTTTCTTTTTCCTGTTTTTAGAGAGGTGAACTGAAAATTGACCCCGGCGCAGCAAAAAAACCAAGCAAGACACTTCCATGAAGGGTAAGTTATCACCATCCTTTCACCATCTCTCTGATGAACTTTCATTTTGGGGGTGAATCTCAACAAAGGCATGCTGTAGTTTCTGTAAATGCCAGCTGAACTGAACTCAACCCTCTTGCTCCAGATTTTTGACTCACTGTCTCACATGCTGTATGAACACTGAAGAACACCCACACTGTCAGCTGATGCTCAGTACAAAAGGCAAGGAGATTTGAGGTCGAGTCCTGTTGTTTGATTGGCATCTCTCTAAATTACATTGTTCGAGATGCATCACACACATTCACTTTTACAGTTACAATGTCAGAGACTCCGGTGCTTAGATTTTATGCTCCATTTTTAGTCCTTTATTGAATTATTTTGATACTTTGGCCTTAACCATTTGGCACAAACCCGTAGATCCGATCTTGTGGCAAATCTGACAGCACAAGCTCGCCTCTGTGGGTCTTTGTCATTGTGGTGTGAACGTCGTCTTTTAACCTTTTTTTCATCAGTAACTTAGGTTATTTAGGTGACATGGATAGGTGTAACATAATATATATTAATCCCATGGCAGTACATATTTAAAACGTGATGTTGATCTGACATCCCAGCAGTGCACAGCCTCTCCTTTGGTTTTGAAACCTTACATTAACTTACACCTGAAATATGATGATGGTGATTGTTTGTGTAAGATACGGAGTTCCTTCAGCTAGAGGATGGTATACTTTGTTAATAATAATAATAATAATAATAAATAGAGAAGAGGAACCCTAGTGAAAATGTGTGCATCCGGGTTGAGGTAGTAGGTTGTATGGTTTAGAATTACACCCTGGGAGTTAACTGTACAACCTTCTAGCTTTCCTTGGAGTACACGTATGACATCAATCTGTACAGATGATTGTTTTGCTCACAATGCAGCATGCAGTTTGATATTTCTTGATAGCATTGCACATTATTATTGCTCTGTGCAGTGTTAACGGTCTTCGTACTAATGTAATGTATGCCCATCTGAGGTTCTAATTTCATCGCTGACCTTTAGCCTTTAGCCTTGGTCAGCCTTCCTGCTAGGGCTGAACAACACCTTCAGTTAGCATTAGCTTGACTTATGCTGTATTTTTATACATAATGCATTGTGGTCTGTAGGAGTAACCGCACTGCATTGATTACTATATGGTGTCCCTTTAACTGCAAAACACACACAACAGACAAATGAGCCGTCCTCTATCTGTCTCAACCTTTTCCTATATCAAGTCCTGTTAATGACAGGACTTGATATAGGCTGTAGCATTTTGATCATCAAAGACATCATGCTGTATTACTGTAATATTGAGTATTTAAAAAAACAAAAACAAATAGAGTGCTAAAATGTTCTAACTATGCTGTATTTATTGTCTTATTTGGAATTGCCATTTTCTCACGAAGGTGTAATTGTGTGATGGAACCTATTTCACACAGTGATGCTCTGCTTTTCAAACTGTTGCTCCGTCTTTGTGGCCTGGTATTACACCTCAGCCTGTTTAGGCAGCCTGGAGCCGCAGCGTCTTCTGAATCAGTCACATGTGAACTGTGTGCCAAACATTATGACGCACAGATGGTTTGATACAAACACAATGTATGAAATGTAATAATCATAATACATCTGATTTGTTCTGTTTAACAGACTCTTCCCGGTGACTGCCATGCCCTGTGGTTTTACAGTATTGCCATTTGCACATTACATTGTAATATTTTTCAGCAGCTGACACGGGTTAGATATATTTCTCAGGGATTCAGAGCTTTGATTATCATACCTAACAGTATTTAAGGCTGTTTGCCCCAAGCTGCCCCAGCAGACCTCAGTAATATTTCAACTTTCACAGCGTGGGAAAAGCTGAATGTTTATGCATTGTCTCCGGGCCTTGTGATATATTGTCCGCAGTTCCATACAATAAGCGTTTGTGATATGAGGTCTAGTTTCAGGTTGAAGCTTGCCTCAGCGACACTGAAGTCTCTGTTTACTGTAGACTTGTCCACGAGGCTGAATGCGTCTGACTTCATCTCTGTCTGGCACAAAGCCACGGCTTGTAAAATGATTCCAACGCACCACACCAGAGAAAAATGGCCTAGCAGATCAGCTTACGATTTACCACAGTTTGTTACTCTTCAGGACGACTTGATTTGAAGTGCAGCTTGAGTAGGAAACAGTGTTGTAATTTCTGCTATAGTTCTTTATCATTGTGACAGTGTTTTCTTTCACTTTGATGGATGACACTGCTTTTGCTGTGTTTAGGGCCACGGCTGAGTGGGCCACTTTTCTGCAACCTTTGTCATTTATCCTATTAGCTCTTTGCTTTCAAGTGGTTGAGATTGCATGTTTTTTTTATGGTGCTTGATGCTCAGAGCTTCCACTGAACTGGCCTTATGCTAAGTCAGATGTGTTGTTGTACTTTGAAATTTTACAATAATCTCTTATGGCTAAATTTACTCTTTTTTAAAAGAGCTTCCTTTTAGCTAAAGGATTGTGTATACATTAGACTCATAATAATAACCAAGTGAGGCTATTTATTTTACAGTAATGTAAGCTACACTCCCAAAGCTGTACAGCCATGGTCTAACTTAGACAGACCAATTTGAGTGTTGCTTGTTTAAACGTACAAAGGTTCAATTCCTGAAATCATCTTGGAAAACCCCTTACTTGTTCCCTGTCGGTGCAGATATTGAATGGGATTCATTGGAAACAGCTATTTTTAGCTCATCAGTAATCAAATCTGGAGTGATACTAACACCTCCATTGAAACCTAGTGATCCTGCTCCGCCTCGCATCAACAACAGAGTCACTCTCATCAAACGTGTTTCTGTGAGGGAATATGATCCTGGTAAATCCCTGGAAACCCCAGAACTCCTTTTATCTCCTATTTTGCAACCAGACTGACAGGAAGCTCACGCCTCCTCATTCAACCAAGCATCACCAGGGTTCACGTCACCGCTGCCCCGACCCACTCACATGAAAACTAGCCTGAATAAACTGCTGAAAAGTGTGTGTGTGTGTGTGTGTGTGTGTGTGTGTGTGTGTGTGTGTGTGTGTGTGTGTGTGTGTGTGTGTGTGGAGCAAAACGGGGAATATCATGCTTGTCAGCGTCCAATGAAAAGCAGAAAAATGCAGGAACAAATGTAGATGCTTTATTTAATCAGAAATATATAATTAGATATATCATATATTATACTATATATTTTACAGTTTAGCTAAAGTCGTTCCTCCTCCTTAGTGCTCACAAATTTAACAGAGCATGGAGAGTCAACATGTGTCTTGCTAGAGTTTATTTTAAGAACTGTGATTTTCTCATCTTTCCTCACCTCTGAACCTCAATCGTTCCTCCAGATGTGTAAAGGAAAGCGTCACTGCTGAGAATCCTGCTGCCTCAGCACTCCCCTGTCCAGCTGCCCCAGCAGCACAGCTAAAAGTCATTGGTTCCAGCTGGGCCTTCATTTATGGGATGGTTGAACAAATAAATTATAGGATTAGATAGGGGTGGTTCTCTTGGTCTCCACTGCTATTACAGCCCCTTTGAGAAGTCAGTTGGCCAGGAGTCTCAAGGTTCTTCAGCTGACTTTAAGAATTAATAAAATAAAGATTCTATTTATTGAATTTGGTGTGCTGCCGTCCAAATGATGTATAGCAGAAAGTGCTGGCAATGGTGTGAAGCTCAACAATGACTCAGTGTCGCCTTAATCCCAAATTCTATCAATGAGAAACAACAAAAGCAGTCAACCATAAACCTAAACTGTGTGCAGTTTGGACAAGCAATACCATTTGGATCTTGTCATTAATTTCTTCTAAAACACACAAAGCGTTGAATTAATTGTTTCAAATATCTTTTCTTCATGCTTGGCCAGTTTAATATACATTAGTCAGCCTTGGCATTTATTGGCTGCTGTCTCTTACCCAAAAAGTTGATTGTCTCCTGTTGTGTGTACAGATAAACATTAAAACGTTTCTCTCTCCCCTGCCTTCCCTGTCTCTCTCCAGCTATCACTATCACTTTAAAGCAGAAATGCCAAAAAGAAATGGAAAAGATTCAGAGTTCATTGTAGCTGCAGCTGAAGATAAATCTCACTGAGTAAAAAAACACACATTTAATTTATTTCTTTGTCAGTGGATCCAGCATATACACTGTGATCACATTGCAGATTCTACTTTTGCTTTTTGGTATAGAGATCTGGGAAACCATATATGCACAGGAATTGATGCAGCACAAACGTAATAGAGACTTTCTTTTCCTCAGGTGTTCAAGAGCCATCCAGATCTATCACAGGGAGTGACACTTGAATGCTTGTAAAATCAGCCAATTGCTGCTCGCGTCTGTAACTGCTCCGCAAGCCCTGATTGGCTTCTTGCTCTTGACATCACAGACGGGTGGAGACCTTAGTAACAAATTGTCTGAGACCAGAACACTGTCAGTTCTGTCCAGACCGGTACTTTAACTCCCCAACTCATAAAATCTCACTTCCCTATAAAAGCGAGCAGCCTCGAGCACTATTTCTTCCCAAGGAAACGTATTCCCTTAATGTGGTCGGGTTAATGGCAAATGAATAATCATAACACACCGATGGCAGACGGAGGGTGTCATCGATCTGTCTGGAGTCAGCCCCTCTCCGCCTGCTGCATCAGCCACTCTCCCCCTATTGATACGCTCTTGCCCCTTGACCCCTGGGACAGATCAATGCCATTGATTGGAGAAGGGCAGGGACAAGGGCAGGATCTGCTGACTGGCCCGACAGCTAGTGTGACAAGACATGATCGTCATTAATGTCCCGCTGGCTGGCTGGCTGGCTGGCTCGCAAGGCGCTGTGCATCACATATTCTCTGCCTCCTGCTCCCCTCCCCCTCCGCTCTCCTCCTTCACCCCTCCTACTTCTGCCGCTCCGTGTTCCCATTCTGTGCTGCTCGCACTGACTGAGATAAGTCCATTGTTTGGATACCTGTCTGATGGTTGCCTGGCATGTGTGGCACAGATATGCATCTGCAGGCTGCGTGGAGATATTTTGAGCTTATTGTTGAAAAACCAACGGTGTCATTGCAAGTGCCTGCTGCATAATGTCTCTTGGCTCATTGTGCGTGCTACTTACCAATCACAATGGAGCTGGTCCTATTTTTGGGTGCTTTGAAAAGCTCTGTCTTGGTACAATTCAAAGCGAGTGAATTAGAATCTGCTTCAGCTGTGTCACAACAACTTGTATTCTCTGATTGATGGCATATCCCACATAATAAGATACCTACGTGGCCCGATCCCCACCGCTTCTTTGAAAATGTCTCATTGGTACGTAACAGCGATTGGATTGTGTCGCTATCTGCTATTGTACGCCGCTTGCGCTTGTGGACCTATTTCATCACGCCAATGGGTTACATTTCCAGTCTAGACTGGAAACAAAGTGAGCAATGTTTGTGTGTGTGTGTGTGTGTGTGTGTGTGTGTGTGTGTGGAGGGGTGATGGGCGGGATGCGGTGACAGCTTCAGACTCTGCAGTGACACGGCTGTAATGGAGCTAATTGATCACCTATATGGCCGCCTGCTGGCCCCGCTGGCTTTTGCATACAGCAAACTCCCAACCCCCCGTCTCTGCGTCACCGCCGCCATCACCGAGCCAATTTGCGAAGACCCACCATCCCCCATAGACTTCAACCTGGCCTCGGTTTTGACATTGGCTGCAGGGTTTACATCTACACCTCTTCGGTGCTCTCGCAGCTTCTGAATGTTTCTGTGGGATTTAAAGATACCGATACATTTGCAATCTCTGATAAAGTGACATTTTCCAATTCAGCGTCTTCTGTGTTGCAGCAGAGTTAACCCGCTGCTGTTTTCCATTTGAATTAAAGGGCATAATCAATCAATGATAACATTTGCAGATCTCTCTCCCTGCCCCCTCTGTGTCACACAGGGTCATAACCCTAATCTATCCCGGGTGTTGAAGGTGATTAAGCTCGAAGATTAGAACAAGCTGTCAAGGGCAGATCTCATTCAGACAGAAGGAGAAGGAGAAAATGTCTCTTTTTTTCCATAGCGTTTATTCACTTTTTACTGTGTTCAATAGTGAAGCAGTTGTTAAACATTAAAATCCTAAATAATATTCCCGCTGGGTATGTCCATCTGAACATTTAGGTTTAGACATAAAAAGAACATGTACCCCAGAAAAGTAAAATGAACTTATTTCTCTCACCGTTTGTGATTGTTTGGAAATCTTAGTTTAAACAGTTGCCGCAAACAGTGAATTGTGAAGGCAGAGCTCAAATGCATATTCTAT
Source organism: Nannoperca obscura (assembly GCA_036024295.1). Taxonomy (NCBI): domain Eukaryota; kingdom Metazoa; phylum Chordata; class Actinopteri; order Centrarchiformes; family Percichthyidae; genus Nannoperca; species Nannoperca obscura. Next base: position 31,134 of record JAVQJL010067606.1, read on the forward strand.
TTATTAGCTGGATGTTTGTATAAATATAAATGATAAGTATTCAGTACAGTGACTGAATGTAAAGGCCCTCTGTGTGTTTCTGTGGGGCTAAGCCAGCAGAGACACATATGTGTACGTGTAGAGGAATTATACATATGTACGTCTGTAAATTTGGCATCAGCAAATTAAAAATGCAGTTCTTGACAAACTGAAAATATAAAACCGGTTTCCTGTGATGGAGGAATTCTTTAACACAATATTAGCGGTTAGTGACTCGAACAGTCCTGTGTGCTTTACGCTGCTGCTTGCTGCTTTCAAGCCTCCGTCACAATATTGTGACAGTGTCTGTGTTCATGCTTGCGCTGACCACATCGCTGTCTGTGACAGTTTGTGTGTGTGTGTGTGTGTGTGTGTGTGTAGCGGAGTGTCACTCTGTGTCTCTGTGTTTTTGGGGTGCTGTGTGAGTGTGTTTGCGGTCGCCTGTGCTGCCAGTTCTGTCTGTGCGCTGTTTGTGTGTCGTCTGTCTCAGATGACTGTTTGCATTCAATTTCGTTTCACATGTGAAAGGGCAATCTGCATTCATGTTACAGCCCATGTTAGAAGACAGTGGGATCGCTACAGTGCATCCTCCTCCATGGCCAGACAGTTCTCTGCAGTGTGTGTATGCGTGAGTGTGTGTGCGCCGCTGGAAAAGAGAAGAAATTGATCAGCACAGGGAGGAACGTGTTCACCAGCAAAGGCTGGATGGAGGGTGTGTGAGAGAGAGAGAGAGGGAGAGAAAGAGCGAGGGCTGTCGCTGCAGACTCCTGCTGCAGTATCTCACTTTGGGCAAGCAGCTGCAGACAGGGAGTAACAGACAAGCGAGACAAGCAGACAGGTACAGACCTGGTGTGATGGGAGGGGATGGGTGGGGGTGGGGGTGTGGAGAGAGTGGTAGAGGGCAGTTGATGCTGGAGAGGCAGGGCTTGGGGTTGGAAGGGTCAAATGGGGGAGGGGGGGTTGCAGCGGGCGGAAGCTGGAGGAAGCGAGTGTTTTTGGCTTTTCTTTTTTTTCTTGGTGATGGCAGCTCTTCATGTTGGACCTGTGATGATAGAGGAAGGAGAGAGAGGTGGAAAAGTAAAAGTAGAGGGTGAAGATGAAGTGTTACGACATGGCTGATGTCCCAGTGTCTGGAGGAGAAAGAGGAGGAGTGGTGGTGGGGGGGTTAAGATGCTGAGATGGAGCTGACAATGCAAGCGCTGGGATGGAGAGATGCTCTGTGCTGGGGGGTGCTGGTGGGATGTGGGGTGGGGGGGGGTGGCGTCCCACCTCACTGACCTGCGTCTGGCTGCAGCTTCCCGAGGACTCCTCTGCTTCACCCCCCACTCCCCCTTCATTTCTTTCTTTCGCCCCCTTTTTTCCCTTCTTCCACCGCTGCCCTTTTTTCCCTCTGTTCTTCCTCATCCTCAGCTCAGAGGCGGATAACAAAAGGTGTAGTCGGTGGCAGACAGAAGAGTGAGCGTGCGAGGCAACGCGCCGGTTGGCGCGGAGCATTCATTTCCGGAAGCCTCCACTTTGCCTGGCGTTCCCCAGAGAGAAGGAGACAGTCAGATACATCTATCCGATTTTTTTTTTTTGTCTGAGGGGGAGGAGTTGTGAGGTGGGTGGCAGGATGGGGGGACGGGGTGGAGGGGGTGGGGGTAGTCAGTGGTGTGTTTGGGTACATGACAGGCAAAAATGGCATGGGAATGTTTGCAATATTACTTTGTTAATATTCGCTGCAGTTTGGCATTTTATGGCAATTAATGTCTGGATTCTTTGCTTCCAACTTTGTCTGAAGCTTTTTTTTGGTTTAATAGAAGCTGTTTTATGTCTGACTGAAGCTTGTTGCCTTCGACATTGACAACTTATTGCGTGCCAAGCTTGCCGCCATGGCGGCAGAGTTCAGCGGGTCGGTGGTAGGGTCTGGCTTCAAGGTTGTTGCAGTCAGTGTGGAGTTTTACGTGTCTTCTCATCAATGCTGAGCAGCCACAGAGCAGAGCCTCGGAGCTCTGTGTTTTTTTTACACTATCAGTGCTTGCCTGTGGTGGAAAGCCAACGGCTGAGGCTGCTAGGTGGCTCTCTGCGTCCATCAGTCAGCGCAAACGGACTGACGGACCTTCCAACAGACGGGTCTGGGTCCAGCCGTCCTAGAAAAGAGAAATGTAGACTGACGATCAGCCGACGCTCTTTGGGACAAAGAGGCGAGCCTGGCTGCTTGGCTGGGGGGCTTTTCCTTTTCCAGCACAAAGGCTAGTTAGCACAGAGCAGGCAGCACAGGCTTGTCTGTTTGTCTGAGCCTCTGCTTCTGCTTCTGTCTGGGTGCTGCGATGAAGATAATTTGTCCAACAAATTTACTTCTTTGTCTTCTTTTTCATCTCTGTTCTCTTTTGCTGCCGCTGTTGTTGTCTGGTGTCTCGTGGCATTTCATGTGTGTCAGCATTTGTCTGAAAATCTTTCTACCTTTTGCGTGTCTTTGTGTGCACAGGAATCAAGCTGAGCGCTCTGCCCACAATAAGTTATCTGCAGTGGAGGAAAAGGAGGAAGATGGGAACCTTTTTCTCTGTCCAGGGCACAGAGCCTGTTTTTGATTGCAACCTTGCCTCATAAACGACACACACTCTGTGGGTGCCTTTGGGCAGAAATTGGGTACTTTTAAATGGAAGTGTTTGAGGAAGGGACAGTGTGTGTGTGTGTGTGTGTGTGTGAGCAGAGAGAGAGAGAGGGAAAGGTGTCAGTGCCACTCAGTGCCCTGCAGCTGACTGCGGCTCCTCAGTAGACTCTGTCGTACTTCACCTGCTCCCTGAGACCCTAACTTGTGAGCTCTCTTGATAAAAAATCACGGGTTAGGCTCTTGGGACGCGGGCGGAGGGCACAATCGACTTTCTATCGAATGTTCCAAGGGTGGAGTCGGAATGAAGCACCAACTGATTTACTGTATTTAATTGTATAGGGACATTGTAGAGAAAGGAAGAGGAGAACATGAAAGGAAGTAGTTAAGTGCAATAAAGAGTTTGTGGGATTTTCGTTTGATCAGTTCCTCCGTCACATGATTTATATAGTGGTTTAGTCCCTTTGGAACTGTATATGTAGGAATGTGCATGTTTGGTATAGTTGAAATGTTTTGTTTTTGCCCCAAAATTCATCAAGAAAGCCTTTCGTGATCGCAGCAACGCCATCGCTATAAAACGGAAAACGGAGCCGACATTGTAACCTCTCTTTGTTTCAACATCTTTGTTTGGATACCGTTCGAGTAACACATAATTTGATTAGAAATGGCAGGACACCAACCACTCCAAACCACCACACCCCAGACTCGTGCTGATTAACCCCTGTCACCACCACAGCACAGTATCGCACAGATTTCGGATCACTCCAGCTTCATTGAGACGCTACAGGAGCAGTCTGTGACGAATGTCACATCATTGTAAAACTAAAGATTCTGATACACGTGTTCAACACTTTTGTTGTTAGCAGTGGGCTAACTTAATCCCTTCACGGCAGGAAACTTGTGTATCTTCTCCTTATTTCAATTTTTTTTTACACTGATACACATTCAGTAAATTCAGTTATACTGCTTTATAATTATCAACATTTCTCAGCCAGCTATCAGTTAAAATATTTGACAGTTATAATAATACAAAATCAATTTCAGAATATAGCATCTGATAACGATTCTCTAAAAAAAGCAAGTTCCAATTAACTCACTTATTTTCAGATACAGGGAATCCCCAACTATAAAAGCCAAATATGTATTATTATCATTATTGCATTTAATAGTAACTGGAATGTATTTCAAATGTATTTAAATTGTCAGTAAATGACAGTAGACAGAGAAGAGAAGCACAAAACGCTTACAGTATATTACATAAAATATGTTTTCAAATGTTTATTCACAGGAATGTTGTTGCTTTCTTAATTTGATCATTTCTGTCAGAATTTGCCTTTGTCATGAGATGTCACAACCAAACTGGTTAATGGTCTGAACCAATATTTAAACTGGAGGCAGACATAGTAATTCAGTAAAAAGACAAGATTGAACATTGAATAGAAAATGAAAATATTGGACTGGTCTCATGTGAAGACGACAAAAAAAGCCCAATTACAATAAATTAGGCGCACTGAAGAAAATTGTTCTTTTTCTTTATGCTATTCAAAGGTATGACTTCGCTCACCATTACAGCTTGACCTGGTTTTTAAACTTTCAATTTTTCCCAAGGCAGCATGCTTTTCTGAAAACCTAATTTCTGCTAAATTACCCATATTAGGAATGCAGTTCAAAACAATTGATTTTCTCTCTAATACCCTCCTCTCCATCTTTCTCCCAGTCTCCAGCCTCCCTCTCTCCCTAATTATGTTTTTTTTTCTTCCCGTCTCCCCATTTGGTTTCATAGTGAACAATGCCGATGCCAACTAATCAGTCTGTGCCTATGCCACAGAGCCCCCAGCAACAGCTGAAGGAGTGCCATTCCCCATGAATACCAAACAGCCAGGCACAGTGCGACAAGTGCTGAGCAGTCAGACGCAGCACAGCCAGAGCGGAGCTGGTGCCCACAAAACAGCCAGACAGTTTTATTAGGGTCTGTCTGACACGCAGCAAAGTCTGGCAGCACCCGAGCCCACTGATGAAATCCTCACCGCTCCCCCAACAGTAACAAAGCAGCACGCTCAGAGCAATCCGCCAAGGATCCAATAAATATCACCCCGTAAAAATCAGCTAGCGGCTAGTTTGTAACTCTGCTGAATGGGGAATACAAACTTTGTTCAAAGTCAAACTAGTCCTCAATAAGCAACTGCTAAATTGATGTATTTTGTGCCATCTAAACATCACACTGCATCTGACGCATCAGGGGGAAAGAAATGCTAAAGCCTTTTCTGTAAAAGCTGCCGTTTCATTGACTTGGAAAAAAAGGCAAATAAAGTTACTTTTACATTTGACCTTTTGAGCATAATGTTTATGAAACATAATATTTTAACAGGAAATGCAGAATAATTATCCTAATGTCAATGTCAGCTATGAATTACTGAAGTGTATGAAATATGAATACATAAAAATATATGAATATATTTGACATAAGAATGGGTTTGTTTAAAGTAAGAGTGGTGCTTGTAATAGCTGTAATTGGTGCTTTATTCTGGAAATAATTCCTTTCATGAAATCTTTTAATTTTGATATAATAAGATTAATCATAGTAAACCTATAAGTGGTTTTCAAGGTCAAAAACAACAGCAGTGTGCCTTATTAGCTGTTTTTGTCCTTCAATAAAAACATTTTTTACTTCAATAGTCAAACTATTTTACTAAAATGAAAGTTATAAATCAGTGACAATTTAGATGAGAAAATAGGATGTAATAGGAGCAAGTAGGATGTTAAAATCTGCTTAAATTATCAAGAAGTTGAAATTGAGCTCATGCTTCATTTTGTGCACAAAACACTATTGTAGTTCCTCAGCAAGATGTTTATAATAATTTAAATATCGGGTAATATCATTGCTAAAAAAAGAGCTTTCACTGTGTGGTTTCTATACTCAGCAAGTCTTCATGTTCCTGCAGAAAAGATTGATTCAGACTTTGAATAGGTGTAGATAAACCAAAGGCTCCAGCTGATGGACCTGAGTGTGTGCGAGAGATTACACTCCATTGTTCAGAGGTGGTCATGTAACATGCCGCGCCGTCACATTGCACCCCGATAAAAGTAATAAGGACAGATTAACATTTATCCCCTATATTTGGATTTGGGCTCGAGCTGACATTGAAATCAGATAGATTTAGTGAATTAGAGGTTTTTTTTGTTTGCATTGATTGTCAGGTTGTGTTGTCTGGTGAAGCAGCTTAGTGTTCAGTGGATCTCTTATCGCAGCTGGATGGGGGGAGGATGTGCAGGTGGTGGGGGTGCGTTGCGTCAGGTATGCCTGATAGCAGCGTGGAATGGAGGGGGGCAGGGTTGTGGGGGACGTCTGAGTTTCCAGACACTGCGGCAGGAGGCCAGACAGTCACCTGAACACACGCACACAAGTGTGTCTATGACACCACACACATGCAAAAACATACAGACACGCTTTACACACAAAGCCCCCTTGCTTAAAGTCTGCTCTAAAGCCAATTCAGTTCTGTTTTTAATTCAATCAAGGGTATAAATTGTAGTGCCACTCGTAATGTAATTATCCCTGTGCATCGAAAGCACAAAAGTTTCTTTATTATTCTCTGGGCGACAGGGATGAGAGATAAACTCCATTAACTTTTTCATATTACAGTAAGTGCTGTGGGAGGTGGGGGTGTCGATTGAAAGGACAGTTGAGCTGCGCTGAGACTGGAGGATTTTCACGGCGGGCCTGTGGGCACAGAGCAGGAGTCTGGAAAGTGGGGCTGATGATTGAAAACCAAACAACAAAGCTCAGAGGGAGCAGACTGACAGCCTGGCAGGCCAGAGGTCTCAGCACAGCCAACTGGAATGCTCCCAGACCCGGTGTGTGTGCACGTGTGTGTGTCTGCTTGTGCATGTCGGCATTGCACGTGTGTGTTTGTACTGTCTAAAGGTCCTCTGTATTTGAGGATGCGGTCCTCCTTGGCCGGCTCCCTCCCCAGGTCTGGTCTTATCTCCCCTTCTCTCTCTGATCTGTGATTCACTTCGGAGGCGTTGCCAGGGAAACCTGGTATCTGGCTAGCAGCTTGATGGAGTTATTGAACTGTAACTGGCTGGGATAATTATGCTCTGTCTTGCAGGTTGGCTATCCAGTGCCTGGGACTTGAGTGTGACCTATAGCGGGCCCAGCATTGTTGCCACAGGCAAAAGCTTTTAACCCCTTGGCCACCAGACAGCTGAACTGTTGTAACTTTGGTAGTGATGCCCAATCAGAGTTACACTTCCAGCCTCTCTCTTCCTTTTGTATGCCAAAGCTGCATTAGTGATTCAGTCGGTTATTTTGTAAACCTCAACAGCTTCTCACTGTAACTCCAGCAGACACACGTTCAGCTAGCCTGGTCACATGCTGGTGGTTGGCTTTGTGTCCCTGAAAAAGGTCATAACCACAAATTCCTAGTGTGTCCTCAAGTGCATCCTCTCAGCCCTTGAGCCGGTGGACACTTGGATGATCACAGCGTGTTTGCTCTGATTTACTACGGATCATCTCTGATATTACAGATAAATTCTACTACGTTTTGCTCTGACGTTAACATTTTCCAAAGGGTTTTCCCATCCTTGTAAAGGCAGTGAACATGGCCGACCCTCCTGTATTTTCTGTTTTCCCACACTTATTCTAAATTGCTGTCATTATCTCTTCTTGTCTAGGAGCCCTGGCAATTGCCTGTCTTTCTCGGCGCTCAAAGGTAAGACACATCGCAACTTACATTTGCAACACGACAACAAAGTCCAAAACCTTGCTTTCTTTTTCCGTGTCCATCCATTTTGTTAGCAGACGAGAGTGGAGAGTGTTTTGGGTGTGTGACTGCCTTGTTTTTCTTGCGCACTCACAGCAGTAGAATGAGTCAGTAAAAGTGTCAGACTGCTGTAACAGACGGCGAGCGCAAGATAATGAGCCTGGAGTCATTTGGAAGCCGCTCGGCTCGGCCCAGGTGCCCACTGTGCACAGAAACAGAGCAGACGACCTTTTACTCAGCTCCGTCCCACTGCAGTCACTTAAAACAGTGATGGATGTTTCCCTTAAACCCCCGCTCCTTCTCCTTTTCTCTCCACCCTCCCTCGCTCTCATCTCACTACCCCCTCTTCCCCTCCTCTGCTCCACCACTCTCCCCTTATTTGTCCCTTTGCCTCTCCTTCTTGTTTTTCTACCATCCTTTGCCTTTTACAGGCCTCCCCCCATTCTCTCTCTTCTTCCAGGGTGATGAGGAGGAAGAGTAAGAAGGAGTGTGGGGTGGGGGGGTTGAACTGAAGTGGATGGGATGTTTCCTGCCAGTGCAGAGTCAAGCCCCCCCTTCGCCCCTCCGCTCCGCTCCTCATTTGTATGCAGCGGCTGTTGCTCAGGTGACATGGCCGCTGGATCCGATCCCGACCGCAGGAACATGAGCAGCGTGGCGGAGAGCGGGATAGCAGGTAAGGACAATGAGAGCTGGCGGGAGGGGGGAGGACGAGAGAGGCAAGGGATGGACTTCTTTGAAGGACTTAACACCCCCACACATTACCACACTCATACACTGCTGTAATGCATACACACATATTTTCAGGTTCAGCCTCCCTCCCAAAGCCATATATCTGCAGTGAGGGACCATACGAGTGTGCCTTTAATTAAAAGAACGATTGCTGTCTGCTGAGTTATACTTGAGCTGTTATAAATATCTGAGAGAGTGCAGTTTACTCTGTTAAGTACTTTGCTGGCTGTTTCCAAAATGCATTCATTTACAAACATTCTTTTTCTTGTATTTTCTGTCTTAACAAAAATAGTATAATTGTTGATGTGACAATATCTACTTATTTCTTTGTAAATAGAGTGATTTCAATAAATGTCTCTGCTGAATGTGTTCCATGTTTGGTTATTTACAAATAGAATGCTTTATTCCATGTTAGCAAACAGTGAAGGAATCCTGCAGTTTCCCCTCAAAACGGGTTCATTGTTTTCACTTGTGAGGTTTTCATTCCCCTTGATACATAGGATATTGGTTTAGTTGCCAAAGGCAACAAAGAGAGGTGTTTTAGACAAATACTCACACACGTTGTAAGTGTGTGTGTCAGAGGAGAGGGTAAAAAAAGGAGGAAAGAGTGTGTAGGTGTGTTGGTGTTTGCTGTATTTGTGTGTGTGTGTGAGAGAGAACTAGAGACAGACTGTGTGTGTGTGTGTGTGTGTTTATATGCGTTGGGGGAGCAGTGCGGCCAGGCTGCAGATATCATCCATCTCCCTGTCACCGGCCCAAGGGCTGCTGGGAAAGTGGCAGACAGCACCCCGGCTCTGACAACAGAGGCTGCATCCTAATTTTCCGACACAGAACGCTTGAAAAAACTGCGCTGCTCCTCCCTCACCGCCCAGTACGGAAAACCATTAACCCCGCGATCCGAGAACAAAGCACGGAGCTCAGGCCGGACCACCGTTGGCTGCGAGTCCTATCAGCTCCCATCATCCAGCAGACGGAGCTGCAACACTTTGCATCAGCTCCACTGTGACAAACATGCAGAACACCTCGAAGACCGCTGCGGTAAACGTGCACCTTTCTTACGTCACATCTAACTAGGAGGTCACAGAGCTCACTGATACTTGATGACGGTGCAGTGGTTCGGCTGTTAGAACTGGATTACATGCTTTCTGGTTAGCTACGACTAATTGTGTTAGAAAGCTGTTGTCAGACATTCTATAGCTTTTTTTATATGTGCCAGCACTTTTGAAGTAAGGGAATTAAAATGTGTTCAAAAACTTGATGTAGTTCTCACATAGATTTTAAGTAAAGGTGCACACATGGGTCAGGTACAATTTTCAAGTCTAATCAGCATAATAAATGATAAGTCTCATAGTTTCCCAACACAGTCTAACAGTTGACACAGTGTAAATACATGAGCATGGATAAATATGTGAATAGTAGAAATAGTATCCGTGTAAAAGTATATTTGGTGTTAAATTACATGTAAACTGTAAAACAGATTAATCTACCTTTAAACTAAATTATTTATATAAATTTGAATGGATGTGTTTTTGACGAGAAAAGCTTTTTATATCAATTTCAATTCACTCATTCTTTAGGTAATTAGAATATTTCACTGGCAAAACGAACTAAGCTGATGCTTTACTTCAGTGGCACCGTCTTGCATTTCAATCTCATTTCTAAATGTTTCAAACAATATAATCACTGGAAAATTCCATAAATGAAAAGATAAAGTGGTTTCCCCCTTTAGAAAATGTCTGGAATAAAACTTTTACTAAAAAAGAAGCTGTGTGTTGTTTTCCTACATTTTGTATAAATGCAGATTTTTCTTCCTAAAGTAATGAAGCTGAGTCAATCCTGCTGGTTTAGCAGGCAGGTACCATCTTTAGAATAAAGCAGATTAAACCACAATTGTCTCTGCTGTCATGAATAATATTGATTGGCTTTCTTTACGAAAGTATTTAAACCAACTTTATAATATGATAATGAGAGAAGATCGCATCTCAGGTGATAATAAACAATGTAGGATTTGAAATCAACACTTTTCATCATGAGAGGGACTTTCATTCAGTCCCAGTGCTGTCACGGCCTTACAAGCCACATTTATATGATCAAAGCTGTGAGGACAAGCTGTTTTAGATCTGTGATTATTGTTAAGTCAGTAAAAGACACTGGTGGGATCAAACATTCAGTATTGAACATACCATCCACATGTTGGGTGGGAGGTAATGTATGTTAGACAGCAACTGGAGCTCATACACACACAGGAATTACACTATTGTTACCAGTAAAGCAAAAGCCATCCATCGAACAACATGAACTTGTGATGGCCATAATAATATGTAGAATACATGTAAAGGTGAGGTGTGCCATAACAGAATTCAGTCAGACAATAATATTATCACCTACTATATGTTAACACAGAATAGTGTAAGGAATTAACATTTTATTGTCAGAATAATTTTGCTATTGCTAACACTTCATTTAATATCAATGCATATTGAGCATTAATGAACAGTAGATTATTAAATGGTTTATAACACTTGAATGTATTTGAAAGAAGATCTAATGACGTTTTTTAGGTTGTGTATGAATATATAATGAAAGATTAACAACATAGAAACATATATCATGTGTTCATATTTAACATAAATACGTAGCATTTATTTTTTATGTTTACTAATTGTATTGTACTTATTAATGAAGTACTTATCAATGTATGAACACTTTACTCTCCATGACAACAATGCAAACTCCTGCTGATGAAGGCTGCCAGATGCAGCTGAAAGCACAGAAGAAAATCAGTAAGTGGCGTTTAAGTTAGATTTCATTTTGTCTTTTTGACTCGTTTCCAAGGTCAAGAATGAACATTCTTCATCATGAGTTTTGATCACATTTTTAAACACTGAATGATTTGTTCTTGTGAATATATCTATAAATCTCTAATATATCATTGAATATGAATACTGTCATGTTATCATTCATCCATTAACTGCAAACACCAGTTAAAATTAAAAATGTACTTATATCTGCTTACAAATACATTACAAACAATGAATTCATAACAAAGGTGTTGCTTATAAATGCCAATTCCTTCAAATAAAGTGTTTGAGTTTTTACCCAAATGAATTCTTCAGCAATGCTGCTTCATTCCTGTCACATGGGTTAGAGGGTAAGTAATAAATGAAAATCTGAAAAAGCCATTCAGCTGAGCTTGTGGGTCATGAGATGTGAGGCTCAGTGGTGCACTTTGATTCATCTTTCTGTTTCCTGGTCACTAACAAGTCAAGTACAAAAAAGTTCGTTCATCTTTAAATGAACCTAAAGAACTCAATGACCCTCAGTCTTTTTTTTTTAAACACAAGAACATGTTGCGTGTGTGATTTGTGGTTAAAATTTCTGTGTGGCGTTCTGTAAAACATGAACCCCATAAAAAAGTGCACATGTGAAAAAGCTTATACAAACCAAAATCTAGTGTCAATCACAGTGCAATCAGTGTCTTCAAAGCTTCAAAGTGCTTGAACACTTCCACTGCTTTGCCTTTTAACAAGAACTAATTTCTTCAGTTATTCCCCCATGACATGAACACAGCATGAGCTTTTTGTTTGTTTAACATTATTACCCACAGGAATATTAATGCAAGAGGTGGTGTCTTCATGTCAGCATCTCAAAGAAATAAGTAATCCTAAAAAGTGTTTTTGCCTGTTTAAGAAAAATTTTAATATCAGCAAACAGCACCTAATAAATGAACTGTGGTCAAAAACAATGCCAGCTGTTTACAGCATTTCAGGATGAAACTTCCCCTTGATTAACAGTTTTCCTTCCCTCAGCTTTGTCGAGGTGTATCTCTGCAGCATTGTGCATGAGGGTTTTGGATGGAGCTCCCCAGTTGTTTGGAAATCCCTGTGACTGTGATTCAGATACAGCTTGCTGAGCTCAAAGAGACCTCTCTGAAGCCTGGGAATCCAACGCTCGCTGGGCACATAGACGACTATGATTTCTGATGAGTAAAATAAACATCAAGCTGTAAATGTTACCAGAACGTGCTGACTGTGGCTCTCTAAGTGGCCTCTGGGAATCTCACCCTGTGGAAAAAAAACACACACAAAAAAACACAAGTTTCTCAAGTGTGGGGATTGAAGACACAAACTTAGCCACAGAGTATGGTTGAAAGTATGTGTTTGTGTGTGTGTTTACAGCACACACATTCATGTGGGTGTATATTTTTAGCAGTAAAGTCATCAGTAGATTAATATACCCACTTCTGTGCTTTTCAATATTCACTAGTAAAAGAAAAATATATGTATAAATTGCTACAGTGTAGTTAATTTTAGTTCATATTAAAGTGACTGTGGAATGAATGAAACAAGAGCAGACTGCAGCGCATCATTCACTCTGCAGAGAAGGTGATTGGCTGCAATTTGCCTTCCCTCGAGGACTTGTTCACCGCCAGGTCCCTGAGGCGTGCAGGAAAGATCTTTGTAAACCTCCCCTTTTCAAGAGGCTGCGGTCCATCAGGACCAAAACCTCACGTCATAAAAACAGTTTCTTCCCCTCTGCAACCGGCCTCATCAACACGGCCCGGGACCCCCCTATGCCTCTGACACTGGTTCAACCATAACCCCCCCCATGGACATTACAAGTTATATTAACATTATATTAACGTCTGCTACAATCTGAACGTCGCACATCCTCAGTTCAGATTGTATTTACTTTTACATTGCACTCACTTGCACAGCTCTTCTTTTTATTATTATTGTAAATTTTCTACTTAGTGGTTTTATTTAATTTTTTCTGTATATATCTATTCTCTTATTCTCCACACACCAAAACAAATTCCTTGTATGTGTAAACCTACTTGGCAAATAAATCAGATTCTGATTCTGAAACGGTCCATACCACATGGGATGACATGGCACACAATAATAAATGACATGATGTTCATGTTCCAAAGAAAAAAGAATCATTGCGCTCTATCACATACTTTACATGGTTCTGAAAAGCTATGCTTTTCTTAGCTATGCACACTTTATGGGCGGCAGTGGCTTTGGTGGAGCAACAATTGGATGGATTGCCATCACATTTGGTCCAAACATTTATGTTTCATCGAAATTAATTGTAATAAATTTGGTGATTCACTGACTTTTCAAATAGAGCCATCATCAAAGTTTAAATTTGTCCACTGCTTTTTTTATGACCATACACCCGTGAAACAGATTACCTTCCCATCAGCCTCAGCTGTATTTTGTGTTTAGTGCTAATTAGCTAAGTTTAGCTAATAAGCTAAACTACGATGGTGAACATGGTAAACATTATACCTGAAAAAGACACTAGCACGTTAGCATTGTCACTGTACTCATGTTAGCATGAAGATATCAGCATTTTGCTGGCATGGTCTTTTTTTTTTAATGACCAGGTATCATGAAGACATGATTCCAGGGTTAGTCTTAGTTTCATAGTCTTCATTATTTCAGCATTTTCTAACATAAATATTCTTTTTTGAGTACAGAATAAGTCCTTTCTTAGGTCATATATAAAAGACAATATAACACCAAATGAAATTTTTATTACATTTTACTCAAATAGATCTACCATGTTCATCAAGATGATCGTGATGACATCTGTGTCCAGGTTGTGAGATGCTACACTTCATTTGGACACACAGAGATCTTTTCATTAATTCCACATCTAAATTCAGTTTTTAATAAACCATATGTTCAGAGGTTTCTGCTTCTCCTTAATGCTCAAGACAGGGCAGACACAGGCATGGAGGAGTTTAGTGCATATTGAGAAGCCAAATGGTTGAATTTAGTTTTGCCTATGACTCCACCTAAAGCCCCACTAGCTGATAGAGAAGTGCTCGTCTCCATTATATTTCTTTGTGTTGATACATATATAGTTGCCACTTCTAATACCATTTACTAGTGACAGAAAACATAAATGAAAACTTAAAATGCATTGATCACTTCTCACGTAATCCTATGTCTGAACATCAACATGAAATAAGGACATTTAATTTGGTTTACCCTGATACAGTAAACCACAAACAGTCTATAGGCCTGTACAGTGAACACACACACACACACACACACACACACACACACACGTACAGTTATTGATTCGTCTTTATTTCACAGTCTCACACAACAATGATGGCGGCCACGGCTCGCCACGCAGCCAGGCGAGCGTGCACCTCCTCGTGTCCTGCCATGCACATTGAGCAGCACATTGCAGGAGTAGAAAACTTGAACATACAGATGTCTCCGTCCCTCACAGGCTCACTGGTGCCTGCACGCAAGACAGCAGACACACAGCTACTGCTGCTGCTACTGCTGCTGATGCTTCTCAGGCAACAGCCTGTCAGACAGACATCCATCAGTGCAGAGACAGAGGATACAGCCGTTTCACTGCGGCTCCGTCTCAGTGATGTAAATGACTGGAGAGAGGACAGACTTGTGTTGGAATTAGCTGCTGGAACAGAGTACATTGAGCTGCTGTGTTCTCAATGTGTTAAGGAGACAGTGTAGCATCTATAAGAAGCTAATTCAAACCTCAAAATGAGGTATATACTAATATATACTAATATAACAGAATATATAATAACTAAACACATTCGCCATTTGTAAAGCTCTGAAAATAGTTTTTACATCAGACTACATGTTGTTCCTCAGCATCATACAATAAGAAACGTCACAGTAACAATGAGTGTGTGACAGTTCTCTGATATCCTCAGGTCTAACACTCATGCAGACCTCAACATCAAAGAACTGCAGTGCTACTTTCTCACCAGACAGAGCTTTGGCGCCATCTTGTGCTACATGTGAGGAGAGCAATATCATTACAGCCTAATCACCAGTCACCCTCCAATGGATTGCAGTTATTCCACTGAATTTACACTTTGATTTTGAATGACAAGGAAAGCTAAGGCATTTGTCTTTGTTGTGCAAAAGTTAGCATTTTTCCAAAAGTATTCTTTTTACAGTTTAAAGGAAGAGTGGAACATTTTGGGAAATACACTTTCTTTCCAGTTTGATGAGAAGATTGACATGCTTCTATATCTGTCAATTAAATAAGATACAGCCAGCAGCCAGTTAGCTTAGCTTAACATAACAGGAGAAACAGCTTGCCTGACTCTGTCCAAAGGTCAAAAGATTTGTCCACCATCATGTGAAAATGTCAGACTATTTCCATGTTTCCAGTATTTGTGCTAAATGAAGCTAATCTGCTGGCTGTAGCCTTATATTTAGTGTACAGATATGAGAGTTGTATTGATCCCCTCATCAAATTCCAGGATTGATGATGAATGAAATTAAAAATTATATTTCCAGAAATGTTGAACTATTCCTTTAACATAACATAATGTAAGGTATTGCAGTTAATCCACAGAAATTACAGGTTCATTTCAAATATTTATTGTGCAAAGGTTGACATTTATTGCAATGAGAAATTATTTTTTACCAATGACCAAATTAGGTTCTCCAGTTTAAAGAATAGTCTTTTTCATCAGTTTAGCCTGTCAAACAATGGCTTTGGTCTATTCAAGTGCCCCAGTAAATCATGGCAGTGTGACAGTGAGCCAGCATGCAATATACCATGCTGGACCCTGATACTGAAGCAGCTAAATGGAATTCAGCCAGTTTATTATTTACACCTGTGCCCGTCCTACTGCGACATGTCAGAATGTCTTTTGTGAAAAAGCATCTACCATGCAGAATAACATGGATACTGGAAATATGTTGGAGTTAAGCTGAGCTGTACTAACAGCTACGTGACCTAATTTCCCTCTTAAATGCAATGCAGTAGAAATATAAAGTAGCATAAAATGGAAAGCACAAGTATCTCATAATTGAATTTAAGTACAATACTTGAGTAAATTCATTTAGTTACTTTGCACCTCTGCCTGAGAGGAGGTCTAATCAGGTACAATAAGTGACAGCACCTAGGATTTTGAAATGTAATTGTCCAATGCTGTGAGAAGCACAAACTAAATTCTGTTTTGTGATTGGGGGCAGAACTGACGGATACCTCCAAACTCCAAACCTGGATGAATCAAAGCAAAACTACCTGCAGGGTTGAACACCACCAGACATAAGTAAGAACCTGTTTTTCTGTGATGTGTGAGTCACTGCACATTGGCAGCCCCGCTCCACCTTAAATAATCTTAGTCAACAGTGCAGTGCTGACTGCATTTTCTCTCATATAAATCAACCTACATTATCATACAGACAACAATTCCTCTTGTTATTATGGAACTCCTGCTGAAGTTTCATGATTGCCATACAGAAAATCAGCAACACACATCCCAGCATTACGTGTGGCAGAGAGTAAACAAATATGGTTGGATTGTAACCAGCTGTGGGGTGAAGTGAGAACCACAACAGTTTAAAGATGTAAATGAGGTTCATTTGCAGAACCACCATGTTTAGTTAGTTTAGTTCAGAAGAAGAACCAGCTCCACTGGCTGCCATGCTGTCGTATGAATTAGTCAGACATTGCTCTCACCCACAGAGATCTACCAGCAGGTGACAGTAATACACATTTTTGTATCTGGACAGACTGCAGTGTTTCGGAGGTTTGTCACTGCAGCTGGGTTTCTTAAGTCACTTTATGCAAATATATTCCTCAGCCTGATGGGGTGTGTATGCTCTAGTGAAGATGTATCCCATTAAGTTGATGGTTCATCACTGAATTATTACCAAGTCCAGCCAGTATCGGGACTGTCTGGGAACCAGCACGCAATCAACACAGCCCCACTGTACAAAGTAAAATGAATGTGTGAGTGCCATCACTTCATTGATTGCTGAGTATTTACCCAAAGATGTAAAGCAAAAAACAATGAACCACTACAAAGAAATCACATTGTCAAAACATAGATCTGCAGTATGGGTGTGTACTGTAAAAACTGACCGTTTCATGTTTCCTGTGACATTACTTTCAGCCCACTAGCAGTGTGGCTCTATAGGGACCACAATGTCGACTGAAGTCTCTCAAAGACTATATCAGTTGCCACAAAAGTGTTTTATTTCATAATTCTTGGAGGATGAATCCTAATGGCTTGTTGGTCCCATAGTATTTCCTCTAGTGCCACAAGCTTAACATCTGCTGGATAGATTGCAATATATATATATATATATATATATATAGTGATTGTTCTGTTGTTAGTATTCTGTTCTGTCCTGCTTTATATTCATTAAAATTGACTAAGATATGCTAGTTACATTACTAGTTACGTTAGTAAGCTGTCGTCATGCAGTAACTTTAACCAAGACAAAGTCAGTAACTATTAAGTTTACAGCAAATGCTAAGAGTATCCAGTGTTACACTAAGAGCATTCCCTCAGCTGTAGTTTGCGTTAGAGCTAATGAACACATGTTAGCATGCTAACACACTAAGATGGTGACCAATGTCAACATTAAACTTGCTAAACATTAGTATGTTAGCATTGTCATTTTGAGCATGTTAGCATGCTGAGGTTAGTAGTTAGCTAAAAGCATTGCTGTGCCCACACAGTCATAACATTTGTTTGACCACAATAGTGAATCCCTTTATTTTTTCAATTAAAAAACCCAACATAGGCATATTTTTTCTTTTCTCTGATAATTACAGGAGCATGTGCCAAATTTGATGAACTTTGAGCTATAGCCTACATCACTGTCATCATTATTAAGATGAATAATTACTCTTAATTTCTTGGGTAAAAAGCCAGATGCTACCAATATGAACTGAAGTGGCTGTGTTGTTTATAACCTCTCAGTAACTCTAGAGAGGTCACTTTTATTTACCTTTAAAGGTCAGACTCCATCTATGTAGGAATGTAGGTGATGGATGATGTTAAGTTGGGTTTTACATTAATGAACGAAAAAGAATTACGCCTGAAAGTCAGTTATGAACTACACTTATACATGCTGAAGGCAATTCAGAGTAAAAGGCCAGGTGATTTCCACTTGAGTCTTCTCTTTTTGTATCAGCAGGTAAAATGTGAAAAGTGACCACTTCAGCGCTGATATCCATCTCACAGGAGGAAGAGTCTACAGTTTGGTGCCCATCCAGACATGTTATCATAAAGTATATTACCATTCCAGCTGGGAAATGATGCTCAACACTGTGACACCCAGGATTTAGTCAACATCTGAAGGTTTTATGATTTAGGTTTTTTCTTTTTGTGGCTTATCCTTCCTGCAGCTCCTGCTGATTTATCTTCACAGCATAAAAGAAGCCATAAAAAGAAAGGTCGGATAGCTGGGGAGTAGTGGTGGCAAACAACACAACCTTGTCGCTCAAGAGCCTCTGGATCTGTTTGTCCTGAAACCTGACTCTGCTGTTGGCTATCATATATTTTACAAAGGATCATATATTTGAGGAACAGCCAGCCGAAACAAAAAGCTGTAATATAGACACAACTGTCCTGCTTTATTTCTTTTGAAAAGCACTGTCTTCAATTTCATCAAGATATATATAAACGTGTGTCCACAGAGTTGGTGCAGATGGAAAATACAGAACCTCCTGCTGATGTGGAGAGAGGGAGTGAAAGGCAGATCAGTGAGAACCAGATGAGTGAGAGATGGCTGCCATGTGCTACCTTCACCAGACTAAGTACAACTGTTTTTCAGAGTTAGCTCTATGCTGATTCTATAATGCCCTACAATGTATCTAAATCTACAATACCCTCCCTCAAAAACTGAATAAGCAAATAGCAGGCCTTTTACAGTGATGTATAAAGTCTGGATCACACCAGTCGTCACAGCTTCATGCATACCTTGACATGATTAAGACTACCCATAATTCAAGTATAGCTTCACAGAGCAGCTAGCATGGCTGTAGACTAAGTATTGTTCCAAGCTAGAGAAAATACAGGAGTCGACTAAACAATGAAAGATTTGTGTTAAAGGTTTAAATATTTGGAACCATTTTGATTAGTCCTTTTTATATTTGATTATTCATTATCTTTCAAACTCACTAGGTATATTTGTTTTCACAGCTGAGCTAATATAACAGGTATTCTACATTTTATACTTGATCCAAATCTTGTTCCTAATGTGAACGAGCGTGAGCAGCTTTATACATACCAGTCCAGGTCAGTTAACATCATGTCCGCCTTCTTAGGTCAGTTCATCAGGACGTCCTCTGTCCACTCCATTCACAAAAACATGTGCACAATAAAGCAGTGCTGCAACTCAATATTCAGAGGGGTTCTCTCCAGCTCTCAGTCCCTGTGAGAGCAGTGAGTGCTGGTCAATTTTCTAATGAAGTGAGGAGGCAGGGGCTAGTTATATTAAACCCCAATGTCCACCAGGAGACCTGTATTCATTATGTCTGCTCTAATTCATCTTCATGATAACGAGTTGGCATGTCTTCTTCTTCTATTCATTTGAATTCACAATATGCAATAATTGCAAACAGCCAGTGCATCTTTCTCTTTCATTTCCTCAATAGTTCGATTAATTATTAATTATTATTAATTATAATTATTGCTCACACAAGTATCATTCAAATATCTTCCTTTATTTTGGCTCAGTACTCACAAGCTGCAAATGTATCTACAGTATGAGCAGTGTGTGCCAGCAGCACAAGCCTGCTGATATGGCTCTGTGTCTGTGTGGTTCATGTTAACTATCACACAGATTTCTGTTGTAGTTATTGCAGTCTTCCTCTAATGTTGACTGCAGTGGGAGATCATAGTCATCGGCAGCTTGCAGGCTTTTCCCTTAATTCATTATCCATGATTACAAAATGACCAAAGTCTGTTTCATCTCCAACCAAATGACACACTGAAATATCATTTGGGCGAGAGTTGATGTTATTATGGGGTTTGTAAACTGTGTTATATGAGTGTTTGCTAAGATATCAGTTTTGGTCAAAGTAAATGAAATGTGGAAGCTTTCTACAAAATGTATTGTCATAATGGATCAGCAGGGAACAGTGGGACTAACATTAGTCCAGTCTGAGAGACTAATTCCAAATACCATCTAATTCTCATTAAAGGCATCAGCAGCTGTTATCTATTTTCTCCCAGCACGCACAGAAACTGATTTCCTGGGAGCAAAGGACTATCAGCTCACTCCGGAGAACAGCGTGAATTCTACTGATCAGTCAGTTTCTCATTTTGGAGTATTAATTCAAAACCTGCAGTTACGGTAGATTGGACTGCACTGAATGGATTCCATAAAAGCTGGAAAAATGAAAGACAATATTCAGAATGGTCATCACTGTCCACCTAATCTCACATAAGGAACAGTCATATAACTCTCACCTGTTAAGTAAAATGCTTATAAAACCAGTAAAAAGCACACAAGCTGCAGTTCAAACTGGGCTCTAGGACTAAATTGTAACTGAGCTAATTGGGTGTCAGTGCAATCATTAGGCCTGTGTGACTATCTCTGCTTTCTGTTCCCTGGCTTTGACTTAGAGGAATGCACTAGGTGACTAGGTGAATGCAAACATACTGCAGTGTAGGTTGAATGAAAAAATACTCAAGACCAAAAACAGGGACGTTTTGTCAAGAAATATTATGGAACCTTAATGTACTGTGATATGATAGATATGATAGCCTGCTGGAAAGTATAGCAACAGATAGACAGGTCCATCCCCAGGTTTATCAATCAGAAACTGAAATGTATCTATAGTTTAAGATATTAACACAACACCTATCACTGTTCTTGACAATCCACTGAATATTTCCTGATATATATGTAAGGAGTATAGCTTATTATGTACACTGTGTGTTTTCTATTGCTGAATTGACTAGCTGTGAAACTCCTGTGGCAGCGTCCTCAGTGTCTCATACCACACTGATAAGAGCAGACAGGCTGCAAATGAGGAAAACAGCATGCGTTTGTCTGAACAGTGTGGGTGCTTGTTAATGACTGAGGTCAACGTGCTATTTTGGTAACACAGTATACCAAGCCTGATCACAGGGTGGCACTGTCACCCTGTATACAGTATTGCTTCTGTGATGCTGCTCAGCCCATACACAATACACTGTTTAACACATAAAACTGTAGATTGTGCACACATTAACTAAAGATAAAATACGACCCTAAACTAGTTTTCTCATTGCACAAAGAACAGGCTTTGATACAACCTTTAAAAATTATTTAAATAAAAACAATGAATTTAGGTTTTGATATCAGGTGTGCATGGGGAAACAATTAACAAAAGACAAATACAAGCAGTCGTGAAGAAGTGTTCAGATCCTTTACTAAAGTAAAAGTAGCAGTACTACGCTAAACATACTCTGTTGCCAGTAAAAATCCTAGATTAAAAATGATAAATGTTATGAGCAAAAATATACTTAAAGTATCAAGAGTAAAGGTACTCATTGTGCACACAGTCGCAGTATGTTATTATAATGTTAAATATGATTAGATTAATATTACTGATGCATGTTTCTTAGTGGACCTAATTAAAAGTACTTTATATACTGTTGGACAGTTTAATCTGTACCAATGCATCATATAAAGTGATCATGTATTTTATCTGCAAAGTAAGTGATAATAGCTGTCAGGAAAATGTAGTGGAATAGAAAGTGCAACATTTCCCCATGAAATGGAATTGAGTAGATGTCTAAAGTAGCATCGAGTAGATGCACTAAGTAAAGTTTGTACCTGAAATGTGCACTTAAGTACAGTACTTAATGTAAATGTCCTCAGTTACTGAATACAGGCTGGTTTTACTTTTCTTTTACATGCAGGTTTTAGTGGTCAATGCACTTTTTTAACATGTTGCAAACAAATCCTCTGTATCCTCCTCTGTGATTCGACTGAAGCCTTACTGATACTGACATTGTGTGTCCTTTGAGATTCCTCTGAGCTGTCAGGACTGCGTCATCTCACTGCCTGCACTGCTCAAGTAACAAGCCTGCTCGGCCTGGACATCATCTGCAGTCTGGCTCCATCCTTCTTTCCTCTGCCTTCCTCTGGTCTCTTCCACTGGAACCTTATCCTTGCAGGCAAATGTTTTGTTTTTTTTCTTTGTTTTGCATGTGTAATCATTTTATGTTTGCAAATTAACAGGAGACTGAACCAGTAAAGACATCACTTTTGACATGACATATTTTTGAAGCAGATGGTGTCAGGGGTCTTAATTTAACCCAGACTAGCTGTCAGTCCATTCAGCGTTCATGACAGACACCTGACTGTGAAGCCTTATGGCACTGTGTAACGACGAGTCGCCATTACTAAGACATTATTAGTAATTATTATTACTAGAGTTAGAGGGTACATCTTTTATAATTATTAAGACATGGTTAAATACACACACAGGGTATTTTAATCCAGGTATTTACTAATTCATTTGTTGGTATGTTGCAGTTTGTCTGAGTTGGGGTCTCGCAGCGGGGATGCCGGTGAACGAGCAAATAATGAATATTAATGTATGACTCGATAAAAGCCAAATGTATTTGCATAGGGAAGAATAGAATGTATGAGTTATGCTATGCTAAAGCTGAAATGTAAATTGAAAGGTTTATCAAGCACAACTTACCTGTTCTCCGTCTCTCAGGGTGAATTCCCCGGGCGTCAGTTTACAGAATTAGGATAACAATGGCTGGGAAGTGGTTAGAGGGGTGCTGTGTTGATGTATGTGTATTTATTGGGGCTAATTTGGGGTGTGCAATATTTATTGATATATATATATATATATATATATATATATGTGTTAGGGAAATGGTTTATGTAAATATTTATTGTATATTTATGTGTGTATCTGTGATTTGAAATGGTATGTTCCAGCCAATTATGGGGGAAGACACATAACATTACATTACATTTAGGCATTTAGCAGACGCTTTTATCCAAAGCGACTTCCAAAAAGTAAGAGCTTTACATAAAGTGCATAGAATCATGGGCGAAAACAACAAGATATCGTATCGAA
>JAVQJL010067622.1:0-22986 GCA_036024295.1 Nannoperca obscura
CCCCGGGGCGGGGGGGGGGGGCGCGGGGGGGGCGCGCATCAGCAGACACACTCTCCACATTTGTAGATTTCTATTATGAGAACTTGACAGAGCCCTTCTCCTCCCTCAGAAGTGTCTTAAAGTGTGTGTGCGTGTGTGCACCCTAATGTGCATGCATGAAACAGTGTTTGTGTGTGCGTGTGTACTGGTGTAAGCAACCATCAGCCATTGACTTGCCCCGTGTGTATCTTGTGTATCACTTTACTGTGGTAAAGTGGCATGTATGAGTTTCCTTGGTGTACATTTTTGTGCCACGTATGTATGCACTACTATAACATATCTCTGTACAGTCCCTTATGGCCAAATGTATATACTGAATGTATTGTATGGGGACATAGAGGCATCAAGGTTCAAAATAAATAAAATTGGGTTTATGAGTTACATGTGATTTTGTGTTTCTATTATCTTTTTTTCTGTCGTTTTATCCGTAAACACATAATTATTTAGTAAGAGAACAGCTCCTTCCTGTATCCTCACCGCCGCAGGTTACCATGGTGAAGCCGAACATTGTTTGAATCAAGGACAGAATGCTGGAGCTATTATCAAGCAAGCACTCCAGCACTTGTTGTCTATTATTGATCCACTTTGTAGCAGTGCTGTAATATATAAATATATATATATATATATTTTTTTTTTTTCTTCACTCAGTTGCTCTACCCAGTAGCATTACAGTACAAGTATGGTCCCTGCTTCTAGTAATCACACCTTTGGCCATTTTTGATTTTATTCAAAGACGTTTACAGCAGCATTTTATGCATGATGGCTATTTTTGTTCATATGATTCTTGGCATTCGAAGAAAGTCTTTGCCTCAAATAACAGATTTAGTTATTTCATGGGTCTGTAAAATTATTTCCTACAGATTTCCTCAGAGGTTTCCTGGAAGATCCCTGTACTTAGGTACCAAGTATGGGGACAATTGTGAACTTCTTAAAAAAAGGTCCAAGTTAAATCCATTTAAATATTAATTAGCTATTCATTTATTCTTGAGAACTTAATTCTCCATTATGTCTCGGTCTTGCCTATAATTAGTGCTGAATTATAGCGCTCTATAGACATTAACAAATACCAGCAAGTTTGTGTTTTATGGACGCTTTGCTACAGCAACTGCAAAACAGATCTAGTTAGTTGTCTTTATGCTTCTCTATTTTGTATCACATAAAACCTGTTTTCAGGCAGTATGGATGCAAAAGCTGTGCTTCTTGCACTGCATTGTTTTCTTTGACTGTGGATACTTTTAAACCAGACACATCGCTACAATAGGTACACACAATCACATCCTTTGGGTTGTTACTGTTACACGTAAATGCAACTGCTCACGGTTCAGCGTTCAGTACTGTTGAATTTTACAGTGAAATCCTTAATCCCTCACCCTAGTTCTCCCTTTCAGAACTGTTGCATTGTGACAACAAAATGTGTTTTTACACAGCACATTTTGGCCAAACATCTGGCAGGCATTCAGGAAGAGCGCAGGCAGGGGGTTGATGAAAGGCAACATTTGGCCTTCCATATTCACAGCCCCTCGAGTCGTTTGATAGTAATGCGCGCACACCGAGAGTTTGGCTTCTACTGTAACTGACAGCCAGACAGTGAGGAAGTTGTCTCTAACAGTGAAACCGTTTGCAGCTACATTAGTCTGTGTGCGATAGACATTTTAATGACATGACCACAAGTGAAACAACGTACGTATTTAATCCATTTTTTGTTAGTTTTTTGCCACATTTTGTTGGAAATTAATGTGAATAATAAAAACATTTGACACTTCTCCACAAAAAATGCAAAAAAGGACAAATAGTACAACATTGTTCATTCACACACGCTGGCAACACACATGCTTAAGCACTTTTGAAAAAGAATTAAAATGTCATTTTATATTTAGTTCACCCGATGCAGTCAAATCCACAACTTCAGACACAACAAGGAGTGAAGCTGCTATTTTAAGTTTCCACTCTAACTCCCAGTGGTTTGTGCATGATCTTTGCCTCTCCCTCCGCTGCAGCTCCGTTCTCCTCCAGAGAAGCTCCATCAAGGGTTAAAGCACCTGGGATGAAACGCATCAAAGAATCTTTTGTGGACGCCGAAAGAGTGCTGAAGAATAAAAGCATGGCTTGAAAGCAATGAATGGGCCACAAGGGGATAAAATGGCCTTGTGTCCATCAGGAGCTCATTTCATATTCCGCTCAGTCACGCCAGGCAGAAAGCAATCTCAGGTAACAGACCTTATGTTAATAACACGTGGGTTGCCTCCTTTCAGAAAGACAAAAGCGGATGGAAGGCATTTTACCAACTCTATCCTTTCCTCCTCCTCTGGCACGTCGGAGGATTTCATCTGAAGAGAATGGCTATGGTATTGTCTTACTTGTCTGTGAAGGCTTGATTAGAGAAGCTTTTACACCATTTCAAAAGGTCCGGCATTGATGATTTCTATTGGCTTAACATAGCCTATTGCCTATAATGACATGGTGCAAAACCTTGCTCATTACCTGAATCCCCAGGTCACTGTGGGAGTAATTGGGCAGATTTGTGCCAGCTTCAAAACATGACGCTTGATTCATTAGCAAGGCATCTTTCTAGGTGTTAAAGCCATTTCCTGCTCCTGCTCCGACGGGGGTTTTACCACAGGCACATCTTCCACTGCCGTGTCGTTGTGGTTACATTTGAAAATTAAAAAGAACACACAAGAGAAAGTTGAACAAACTCTTGGAAGAACAATGTGACTCTTCACAGGTGTGGTGAAGGCAGGCACCCTGTGATAACAGCGGCAGAGCCCGACTAACAGCGATTATATTGATTCAAGTGGTAGAATTGACAGAAAGAGTAATGACCGGTTGTAATCTATTATTTCTGCTCTCTCTGAGAGGTCCAAAGTTGGTTGTTCCCTTGTTCGTGATTGTGAGTGCCAGCAGAAGGTGAGATTTCTCTCTATCTCTCTCTCTCTCTCAAATTAAATTAAATTAAATTTGCTTGGCATGAATGCAACAATGACAATATTGCCAAAGCATCAGGTAACAATGATATTAAAGTAATTATTTTTATACAGTAAAAATAATAAAATATAAAAACAAAGATACTATTCATAAAAAAAACTTACACACATGTGGAAGTGTGTTGAGGTTTAGTGTGTGCGTTGATGTAGGTGTGTGTGTGTGTGTGTGTCTCGCTCTCTCGTTAGATTTGCTGTCATGACAACGGCATCTTTATTCCTCAAATTTGAGAGGAATTAATAAAATATGGTTTTTTTTGGAATAACCAGGTCGTCCTTTGATGATGAAGAGGTGACGAAAGAGTCGACGGGTGCACACGATACTTCACTTCATATTGTGTTTTGTAGTTTACTTCTCTTTTAACAGAAAAGTGGACATAGAGAATTTAATATAAGGCGAGATCACACATAATAGGTATGACTCTCAGTCGACAACAGAAAGGGCCTGAACGTGGCGTTTAATAACAGCCTTTCTGTACCGCGTGTGTGACGGCATTTCGCACGCCGTGGAGTGTCTCCATGACAACTTGGCGATTTTCCGCAGCAAATTGTCGAGAAGATCCTGAAAGCTGCAGTTAGGAGACTCGTGACGGCGGGTTTGTGCATAGAAACAGCAAACAGACGCAACACACCGCACTGCAACGCGTGCCACGCGTCTGACTCCGCAGCCTGCTGCCGACACAAGTACAGAAAAACAACACGCCCAAATGGAAATCAATGCAAAACGAGTCTGAAATGAATTAAAACCCCACTATTTCATCACAAGTGTCCTTTTTCTTTTTGTTTTACTCGCTAGGAAGGCAATGGCTCTTTCACATCCGCTATTGTTCTGTTGAAGCCGCGCCACCGTTTCCTTCGGCACAGTGGAAATGCTTTCTTTTTAAAATACCCGTGGAGGCAGTTGGAGGTGGAAATTGCCCGCAGGTGCGCATGCATATAAAATGGTAATGGGGACAGACGGACACAAAGCGCTGTTTGGGTGCTGTGCTCATGAAAGGGCAATCCACTGATTGAGCTGTCACATTCACAGACGCAGTAATAAAACTAAGCAGGGCAATTACTGTAGATGGAGAACAAGGCAGGGGTAGGTAGGTGTCTGTGTGTGTGTGTGAGGGTGGGTGTGTGTCCTCCCCTAAAATACCCTGATGGGAGACAATGAGACAAAGCAAATGTAGCCCTCTATATTAAGGCTGGCACAGAAACATCCCAGCGGATGTTAATAAAACGATCACTGATTAACTTCCCCTTTTACGTTGCGGGCTGCCTGAGCTTATTGGCTTAATTGACGAAGAAATAAAAGAAAAAAGAAAACCCACGGCTACAAATGAAACAACCATTTATCAAAACACTGTTCTACAGAGGGCCGATCAAGAACGTGATTTTTAAATGTTGAAGATGAAGAAAGAGAGCAAATAAACAAGCAGTGTGTCTGCTGGGGTGACTTAGGATAATCAGTCGTGTCTGGGTGGAAATAAACTACTGCATTGCCATCTAGTGTGCAAATAGGGGAATTACATAGCCTGAGTAGATGATGGAAATGTAACTTCTGATTTTATACAGTAAGCTTGTGCGATTCAGAAACAAACAAGAAAAACGAGCAGGCACATGACGACTTCATGATTGCACACCAGTAGTTAGACTGACTAGATCAATGAAATCCGCTTACAGTCAACGGCAATTACTAAATAACAGGTAGATGACGAGGTAAGCGTGATTACATTTATTTAAAATGTATATCTAGTCGCATCAATGAGGGGAAAAAAAGCTTTTATGGCCTTTGTGGAGCTCAAATGAAACTGTACTGTATGTAAATGGGGTAAATAATACAAAATAATATATATACTGTATGTCTAAAGCCATAAATTATCATTCCTGGGTAGCGGGATGAAAAGTTTCCTGCTCTCTCCTCTATAAAAGCCTTTGTCCATGGGGTATGGGCTCAGAGTCCTGGGCCTCCAGCAAATATGAGCTCCAGGGCAGCCTGGATGTCACCATCTGTGGCCTGCAGCGCCCTTAGCATTAGCTCCTCATCCTGGATCCCCATGTCCCTGAGCTGCTGCATCTGGGACTGCCAGCGGCCCTGGCAAAACAAAAACACATTCACAGGGTGACTCTTTTACCCGTAGACCAACCCAAAAAAAAACTAGCTTCAGCTCTGCATAAACAACTTCACACGCGTAGCCGTGAAGTGACACAGCACAAACACAAACCTTCCGCCGCTACGGGTAAACGGACCAGTTACCATTTATTATTATATAATCCAATATTTCCTCCTGTGAAGTGAATGTGTGGGATTTGGTCAGAGGGTATATAGCCTCACCTGTAGAGCCGAAATGTTGGAGGCTTGCAGAGCTTGCTGTAAAGCCTGGCTGAAGAGATCGTTGCTGACTGGGGTCCCTGCTGCCATGGGGGCTACACTACTGGAGGGGTCCGCCTGAGTCAAAGACAGATTGATTAAAAGGAAAAAAATAAAAAGGTATTAATCTGCAGAGATGTAGCCAGGGCTTTTGTGACAGAGATCGTGATTTTAATATGAAAACTCATTTAACCCTTATGCCCTCCTCAAATTTTGCACCCTCTGGACACCTTCGTGGCCAAACATGTACACGACAAATAAACTGATGATGAATCAAGTGTTGATTTAAAAATTTCTCACACACACGGCTCTTGAGGCCCCCTGGTTGTCACACGGCTCCATATTATAACTGGCAAAAATACAAGAATTTCATGCATTGGCCTACAATGGGAAAATGGTTGAATTTGGTGAAATACAGTAAAACTGTCAAATATCACTACTTCTCTTCAAAATGAAATGCTCAAATTACAGAATGCATGATTTTATACTGTAATGGCAGTGAGATTAAAAAATGTGGTTTAAATGGAACCCAATGGGGCATTTTTGGCCACGAAGGTGTCCAGAGGGAGAATCTGACACTACATTAAAACTACTAATGCAATCAAATCAATTTCTTTGCAGATCTTTGACATATCCAATACTCTAATTACCTGCAAAGCCCCATCCTCCTACTGCTTATTATATGGAAAATAATTATTATAATAAATAATATAATAATGTTTTCTTTGATAAAAAATGAAAACATTCAAATAATTAAACTGGCATTTAAAGGGTTACAATTCTGAAAATGGCTGAATGTTTGGTAGTATTCCTAGTGTTTGGTAGAGTTCCTGCAAAAAATCAGACCACAAGCTGTAACACAGCCAAAATTATCACCAAATCAAAAAAAAAAGTAGCAAAAAATTTACAAAAATGGCCGAGGAGGACATAAGGGTGAAATAAATCTCACCTGGCTTGAAGTTGTCGGAGTGACCGCACTGCTGTCAGGGGTGCTGGCGAGGGCCAAAGCCGTCGCCAGCTCGCTCTGTGTGATTGGCCGAGGGCCCGTCGCTCCACTGTGGCTCAGGGACACTGGTCGCATGCCTGCTGAGCCTCCTGCTCTGCTGGAGGGACCTGCCGGACTCCCCTGTTACATACATTCATATACACAGATTAAGGTCCCAGCACAAGGTCATCGGTTTTCCTGTACATGATGTCTGATGCGGAGAGACTTACGGACTGGAAATCTTCCTCGTCGTCAGACATTCCCTCAAACATGAAGCCTCCTGCCAGAGAAGAAGAGTAATTTGCACGTGTGTGGTGTAAACGCAACAAAGTATAGACAAGAACAAAGATCGACTGAAGTTCAAAATGCCTATGTATGCTCCATCTTAAAAGGGCAGACACTATACTGCTAGTAGCTGCATTTTTATCGAAATATTAAACTATTCTCTGCCTGAATTCGGTAGTTTTAATATCAATATCTGTCCACAGCAGTTTTGTATAACTATAAGCTAACCCTCTCCTGCTTGCCATAGTTTTAAACGACCGCCGCCGTATTTCTTGCTCACCTGGCATGTCGCTGTAAGAACTGGCGGAAACGTTGCGAGAAGAGCCGACGCTGGACTGGGCAGGCATGCTGCCCGCCACAGAGTGCAGCACCAGGATGATGGCGTTGACGAGGGCCGGGTGTGAAGCGATCAATCTACGAGACAAGACCAGAAAAGCGCAGTTGCCTCACCACCTTGCGTGTCTCATGCCGTGCTCGCCGATCACACGTCACATTATCGGAGGCCGACAACAAATTAAGAACCACACTCACACGTCCAGCATGTTAGGGTCTGTGAACTGCACAAAGAGATCTTTGTCTTGGAGCACCCCTGATGACATATAAAAAGGGTGTTATGGGAAATGTTTTTATTTGCATATTTGCATGGTACAAAGACAGCATTTATAAAACTTAGCGGGTCTTACCTAGGGCAACTGGGTCTGACCTGAGCCCCGGTGTAGCCACAATGATCTGATCCAGAGACTCTTTATTTGTCAGCATTTTATATACCTGAATGTGGGGGAAAGACGGTTCGTTCCATTTGTAAATGTAGCAGCAGCCGTAGAAGAAAAAGCAGTAATGGTACCTTAGTTACTACATACTAAACAAAATCAATACTCATTTCACCCTATACATGATAAGTGTGCCTTGCAGGTTTGGCATAAGGTGGAACAAGTTACTCACTGGTGGTGATGAACGCATTACCCACACATCTTTTGGATGGCGATGTACCAGCTTGTCAGACAACAATGAGCAGCTACAGATTGGGACCACTTGAGATAAAATTATTTTTTAATCAAATTAAAGCCCTCGAACAATATGTAAGCCATCAACAACAGAATAAATTGCTGGTGTATACCCGCGGTTGCTTCCGCTGTCTGATATCAGTAGCATTTCTGCATCACTCAGCAAATAAAATACTTCTGTGACCAATTAAAATATGTTAATAGTTGTCCGAGTGCTATTTTGTGATTTAAACATTTTGTCAACTGACCCCATCTGCCGCTGACAAGTATCTCCATCCCTATCTGTGCCAATCAATATCATGGTACATTATCATTACAAGTGAATAGCTCATTATCCCTTTATCACTCAAGCCAACATTGCTGATATTCTAAAAGTGTACTAGTAGGTTAAGCTGCCAGCCCATTAAAGCTGAACCTGTTCCTGTTGAGGATAATCTTTGACCAGCTTGTAGCCTGTTCACACGTAGCGCTGGAATGCATCAAGGCTGATCCAGTCAGAGGTAAACAGTTGTGAACACAAGTGTGACTGCACCCACAAAAGTGACAGTGGAGAAAAATCCAACCATCCAAGCCAAATAGGTCTTCAGGTCAAGGTTGAGTGTGTGAGAAAATTAGCGAAGTGCAAACCTCCCAATGCATTCCTGCAGTCCGCAGTGAAGGACAACCTAACTGTGCGTCAGGCAGGAAGCTATCAAACCTTACGGCATGTGGTTTATTGGAGAGGATGAACTCATATCTTCCCACCAGCCCTCTACTCTAGCCTCACGGCCAAGTGCAAATGTGAAAATATGTATTAAACAACAGTTTTCCTACAGATATAATCAGATTACCCCCCAAAAAAGTGAAATCTGATCACAAAAAAATCAATCAGGACGCATTTCAGATATTTTGTGAAGCCAGGTCTGAATGTATCTGAATAGGATACAGTAGATCTACACAAGGTCTAAATATATGTCCTCCAGTTGAAACAGAAGGCTGAGACACTGTACCAAAGTCTGTCCACAAAAAGTGGCTGGCTAAAGTTCTGAAGCCAGGGAGAGAAGGGAGAGGACAGCGCTGTGCTTGCGTCGTTTACTCACTGATTCTCTGTAGGCAGAGTTGAGAGAGTGAAGAGCAGCATGAAACACCCTGAACTCCCTGGCTGCAGTCGCTCTGTTCACAGGCTCTAGAGAAGAAACACACATGTTCAGATTCAGACTTAAAAAACTTAAAACATGATTTCAGCGCTTAAATGACGAACACACGGACCTGGACTGCTCTCCGGCTCTGGCCAGGTCTTCTTGAGGATGTGTAAGGTAGATCCCGGCTGAATCCCACAAGAATCCAGTGTTAGATCATCCTTAAGTTTCCGCCCGCAGTGGACCAGCTCTGGTGCGACACATGAACAGAGACAGGTCATTTTAACGACAAATCATTTTGTTTTCAGTGGCACAACAACACACCGCTCACTGTAACAGACCTATCAGCTCGGGGTCTGGGATGGCGTCTGGGAGCTGTGCTGCAACAAGTTGTTTTAAAGTGGCGACTCTGTATCCTCCAGGTGAAACATCCCCTGGCATCATCTCTGGGAAGTGGAAGACGGTTTTGGGCTGATCCACCAGCTTCAAAGACAGCTGCCAGTCCGAAGAAGCCATCTCTACCTACGATCAGAACACAGCCTTAACATGGTGGCATGGACAGTAAGCGCTGGTGTCAGCCTGGGGTGCTTAACGTTAGCTAAAATTAAAATGATGCATTATATTTTCACATTGCTTTCATTTGAAGATAAGTCGTATAACATATATATAAATACTTTTTTTACAGTTACGTAAAATAAACGTTAGACGAATAACACAATCATTTTTTTAGTTGAGGGACTCGAGTCAAAATGCATTATTACCTTCATATATCTTTTTGGGGGGTTAGACATGAAAAGTGACGTTAGCAAAGTTGCTCAACCCCGGTTAGCTGCTTAGCGTTTGCTAAAAGAAAAAATAAACAAACCTGACGATATAGTAAATAAAACGTGGGCTCTTCATACAGTATGGCTGGTTTAGAATAATTCCTTGATGACACGTAAAAGAGAAACGGTGCGATGTTTTATCAAAGAACCACACACTCACCATTTTATTGACACTCGATTCACTTCCTGGTTTTAGTCACGTGGTCCGTGCGACGTTCACTTCCACTGTCCAAGCAGAGGAGCTTTTACTTCTCCGTGTCCACCGCTGTATTTTTAACCACTGGGAATCCTAAAAGGTTTCCCCTCTCTTTCTCAAGCGCGCGATCACGCACGCACGCACACACACACACACACACACACACACACACACACACACACACACACACACACCTCAAGACAAAGAAAAAACCGTTAGGTGAATTTAAATACGTAAACATGCTATTATAGATCATTACGCCCATATACCTCTTGTTTTATCTACTTTTTCATGTAGCCAACGGCACGCCACCGGTTGCCAAATTATTTTCCTGCTGCATATTCACGATTTTCCGAAGCTGTGTCACGTCTAGGGCAAAAGTGATTCCAGACAGTAGCTTGTGGTCTGCACGTCTCATTTTAGGCCACACGGAAAACCAATCTAACTGGAAGTGTCATTATTACAATGGAATATCTGGTTATACTTGTACACATCACAAATCCATACCAAAATAATGACATAGCGTGCTTTTAAAAAAAACGTAATATCACATGCAACAGCCTGTCTAACAATTGATCAAATGGTTGTATTAATCCGTGTTCTTATATAAATATATAGGAGGCAAATGTCAAGGTAGCCTATGAATTGTAGCTGTTTCATATCCACTAGACTACAGTGATTCGTGTAAGGACCACTAGATAAGTCAATAAGTGGTATAAAGATAAACAGTTATTTGATCTGCCCATAGACAGGGACAGTATGCATCAAAACGTGCATTCATCGTACAGTAGATAGAGTATGTAGGTAGATACCGGTGTGTTCACAAACGGTTAACCTGGGGGTCGGGACTCTGGAGACTCTCCCCCCCCCTCGGTATGACATCACTGCCGGACAAAGCAGCAAGGAGTGGTTTCTGTGAAGACAAGCGTCCCAAATCAATGGAGCGTACGTCCACACACACACACACACACACACACTGAAAAAACATCCTACTGATCAGTCGTCAAAACAAACTGCCAGCGCGTCGGCAGCGGTTCCTGTGCTGCTTTCTTTGCTGTAAAAGGAATGAACTGCTCTGGAAAATAACGTCGCGGCTGTGCTGCTCAGAGACAAGAGGCACCGCCGCCGGATGGTTGCTGCTTTTTAAAGTTTCGTCCTCCTGACATGGTAAGCCCTAAGAAATTGTGTTTGAAAGCGGTGCCCGAGCTCCTATAGGCAGACTGTCACGCGTGTTAGGCGACAATGACTAAGAAAACTGTTAACTTTTTATTTTTAAACACGAGCAACAGCTGGGGGGCAGGAGAACCCCACGAGCTCGGGGCAGGGTGACTGGTTCACATAGCTGCCTTGTTCTGGTGTTGAAACAAGACAGGGGCCTGCTCAGCTATCTGTTGCAGTATACAGTTTAA
The DNA here is from genome assembly GCA_036024295.1 of Nannoperca obscura. Lineage (NCBI taxonomy): Eukaryota > Metazoa > Chordata > Actinopteri > Centrarchiformes > Percichthyidae > Nannoperca > Nannoperca obscura. Next base: position 11,198 of record JAVQJL010067622.1, read on the forward strand.
TAGTTGCACCATCGGTACCGTTTATGAATGAAATGGACTGCACCCCCGTTTGACAAGAAGTCAACGCTACATAATCAGTGTAACTACGACTTCCATAACTTAAAGTGTTGACAGGCAAGTAACAGTTAGAAGCGAGGCACTTTATCTCCAGTCTTTAATTGAGATCACCAGTCAGCCCGTTTTTTTTTAAATAGATCCTCCTCACTACTATATATACTTTATATCTATGTACTTGTATGTAAATATAAGTATCTACTTTTTTTCTTATTTCTCTCTCTTTTTATGTATGGATTGTATGAACTGTATCAGTATAGGCTATGCCATAGTAGTTCCAAACCTGAGGTTCAAGAGCTAACAAGTGGTCACAAGGCAATTCTGAGGGGTCAATCGATTATTAACAGGGTAGAAAAAGTGTGTGTGTGTGTGTGTGCTACACTGAACCATGCTCTATTGTGTTACTGTGTTGTTGTTTTTATGAATTACTGGAAAATGTTACGTATCGCCTGTATACTTATGAATAAAAAACTGGTCACAGCTAGAAGACACATGCAACCAGGAATGAAGGGTTGCTAGTCAACATTCCTTTGTTTTCAATGGTCACAACAAGCGAAAAAAAATTGGGGAAACCACGAGGATAGGAGATGCTGTACTCTGAGCTGCAGAGAGGAAGTGGCCTGGCTTCATGCTGCCCTTATCACATGACAGAGCAGCTGCGCTCTGCTGGCAGGTATGATATCCTGTGGGATGTAGGAGGATGTAGTATTTTCCATTCTAACAACTTGTATAGGACATGATTTGTAATATAGTGGCGAGATAATGTTATTTGATGCTCTGCCATTATTTTTTGCCAGTAATGTGATTGCAGGTTGCACAACTAGGACTATATCTATGTTAAATTAATGCACATGAGCTGCCATAAAATAAAGAGTACACTAAACTGAGTCCTTATCGAATGCAGGGTGTTGAAGTATCTATCACATTGCATACTGATCCTATACACCTTTCTGGTCTTGAGAAGAAACATTATGTCCTACAGTTTTCACTGCCTCATTTGCTAATTATCAGTCAGATAAAACCATACAGTCTAGTACTGCATTCTCTTGCCTATTATTGGATTGCTGTATGCGACTGATGCATGGCCTAGTGTGAACTGTAAATTAGAGTTTCAGTAGAGTCATGAAGAAAGTTGGGAAGTAAAACTTTCACACACTGTTTGAGCCATAACACTCTTGAAGTTTATGGAGCTCTTCTTTCTTCAGTTTAAAGAACTAATGTATAATTTCACAGAGTAATACACTAATTGACTTGACTACTATGGGGGACATTTCCCTGAATGGAGTGGATCCAGTCATCCCTTAAGACGGCTTGCTAAATTCTCCTCACTGTTGCCATATGGATTTGAAAGGCTCCCTTCCGCCCCCCTGTGATACGGTCCTCGATGGGACCGGTGTCTTCCAGGTTGGAAATGTCCCTATCGTCAATGGCTGAATGGTTCCCAATGGCCTAAGGAGCTTGGCAATGATGCCAGCCATATGCCAATGAGACATTTGAGCCCAGAAGGTCAGTCAGATTCATTATATTAATAGTGGATAAGAATGGCCTTGTCATCCAGGAGAGGAGTGGACTCAAGAGTGGTATACTGTCAGTAAAAAGGTAAACTACTAGAGAACCACTGTCACAGATTTCTCAGAAGAATACTGCGGTGGTACAATGCCCATGGCAAAATTGTAAATCTTAATGTTCTGTCATACTTCAAGAATCATTTCTATTTCCTTTGACCTCAGTAAGAAGTTTAATTATCCTTAGCACGGTGTCAAAATGAAATACACTGGTGATTATGGCTCTACAGCTACCTACCAATCACTAAAAGAAATTCAAGACATTCAGACTGTCAAACAGTCTTTCAGTGACTGCCTTTGGTTTTTAATGGTGTTCATTTTAGAGAGCACCCCTATTAGTTAATTTAATGATTCGAATCTGAATGAAGAACTAGCAATATAGTTGGTATATTGGTGTAATATTGATAACAGTTTTTTTTATACAACCTTCTATAGTTTAAGTTTATTGTGTCATTATATTCTTTAGGTTGCGACTTGCAAGTGTAGTCAGCTTGTTTTGATCTCTGACATTGAACTAAATCCTTAAAGCTGAATTGTAAAACGAATAGAAGAAACAAAGCATTTACGTGCTGGCATGGGATCAGCAAAGTACTCGAGTCATTCAATAAAAAACCCTTTGATGGCTTCCCGGTGTCTGCACAACACAGACAGAGAGTCAGACTCTGGTTTGGTGTGTTGGCATATTTCAGTTCAGTATAGCCGCCGGAGTAGTTACAGATATATTTACAGAAATCCTGTCCTTTTGGAGAGGATGGCTGTGATGTGTGTTTGGTCTTTTCTTCATTGAATAGTTATTCCTATTTTTGAATATCTATGCCGCGAATAACCCATATTCTCTGCCTCTGAGGGTAAATGTCTTGGGAGATTCAGATAGCCTTAGCAGCGTCTCTTTTGAGTTGGTCTCTGGCAGGCTATAAAGCTTTCTGAAAGTCCGGAGAGCGAGTGGTGAGTGTGCTGTTACGGAAACTTTGAGATGAAGCTGCACTCCTGCCCACATCCTTTCTGCTGAAGCCATAAATGGAGCCTCATTGAAAAAGTTTTGGTGAAGCCATGAGGTGGGGCTACAGCTTACAGAAATATTGAAGTAATTCATACCAAAACATCATCAGGACAGATCTGTTCCATGGATATGGAAATCAAAGCATGTGTATGCAGCAGACCCTGTTTGTAGTGATCCTGGTTGTTATTGGTATTTCTGACTTTGGTGATTCCCTCGCTGAGAGTAAAGCACCCTTACACGCACACACACCAAATCTAACCTGGGATGACTGGACACAGATGAGTGGGGATTATAAACGGGCTGAGAGCAATACACTTATTTTTCCGCATGTGAAAAATGCTGTGACATAACATTTGTAGGAGGAGCTTTTGTCAACCATAATAGTGCTCATCCAGCTCTTACACACTCTCTCAGGGCACCCACACCTGCCTCCCGGGTATTTAGAGGAAAGAAGGAATATAGAGTACGATAAAGAGTATGGGCAGACACTTTCCATGAGGAAGTGAGTGTAAAGAAACAAAAAGGACGTCGGCCCATGTGCTTTTTCCCTTTTGTACTATGACATTATGTCATGCTAAATCGGTTGTTGACAAGAAACCAAATGATGTATGCGTGTCTGCTGGTAGATTGTGTCTCACATCCCTTTTCTGCTTCCTGGACGTGTCTCATTCAGTTTAAAGCATGTTAAACGAACAAAAACCCATTTGACAGTAACCCCACACAGAGCACATACAGGTTAACACTGCAAGGCAAATCAACGCGACTATACATTCCAATTCATGAACTGCAACATACTGAAATACAGCACATGCAACACAATAAATAATGATAGAAGATATCCATTGACTTTACTTACAGTAGAATATTTCCATATATATTTTGGTGAGGTGAGTACTATCCCATTTGCTTAATATTCAAAATGCTGAGAATGTCTGTTTTATAGTAGAGCCCCTCCTCTTTGCTCCGTTTTTGTCTTCCTGTTTTTCTTTTTGCACACAATACATACTTTTTATCCACCTACACACCATATTATCTCCCTATTTGAGATGTTCCCACAAATCCGATATTCAATTCACAAGTTATTAGTTTTGTGTTATTTTATTATGTTGATTTAATTAATTTATTTATGTTTATTGTTTATATTTCTTAATAAATGTGTGATATAGACTAATTTATTCGCATGATCATAAGGAGCTCTAAAAGCTATCAAACAGCATTGTATTCATCCCAAAAGACATGCAACAAGCAAACTGTGAAAGTGATATGGGGAATTTACCGGGGAAAGTGCTCTTGTAGTGTTGTTATACACAATATTTATATTAGGGGACTGTACAACAGTGACTTTATATCAATGAAAAAGGCGTACTTCCAGTTTTTATCTAAAATACAGTAGTAGTTTTTGTCTCAACAAACCTGGTAGTGACCTCTACCAATCTCTCTGAGATATATATCTCGTAAATATTTCATGCATGGTAGAGTGGAAGTAGACAGGGAGGGAATAGTTTGTCTGTCTTTACTCACTTCTAAAGTTTGTGTTTTGCCTCTAGAAAGCAGAAAGAATGACTTGGCTGTTTCCTCTCAACTTTGGAAGTCCCCATTTGTCATCACAGCTCCCTTCTCTCTGAAAGAGAAACGCCTTGAGCAGGCCTGAGAAAACTCTGAAATAGACTCCTTCAGACATACTTTCAAATAAGTTTACAAGTCACAACAATTATTCTAGACTTTCAAATAGCCTATACTTTATGATAATGTGTTGGATTGTCTCATTGTCTCAAACTCCACCCATTTGAGAGACCAAGCGAGCTAAAACAAAGACGCAGAAAACTCCCTTTTCTTTTATGTCATTTCTTAATCACCCTTCTAACCACACATCTTATTTGGCTGTGCTATTGTGTTCTGTGCTATTACAATCAAAACCTCCTTCTCAGATGTCTGTGTTTTTTCCCCCTGCAGTGCTGTCTGAAGAAGTTGACCTGCAGTTCGAATCCACCCAGGAAGACCATGCTGTCCCTCCTGCTCCCCGCAATGCTGGCCGTCCAATCTATGGGTGGGTGTCGCCCCGGCCTGTGCCCTGCCGTTAGAGCCGAGTCACAGCAGTGGGAAATGCGACTTTCTGTTAAACAATACACCCTACAGGGCCACTCTATTAAGTCTTCCCCCTTCAAAGGCTTGACTTTGCAAAACAACAGTTCAAATGAGGCTACTCCCAAAAAGTAATGTGCCAATAGTTGGAAAGTTTTAAACCCTCCCTGTTTAAACTCTCATCCATCCAGTCGAGTTGACATCAGAACATATTCTTATTTATGCAGATGTCTCGCCTCAGGGAGTAAAAAGACACTTTTCAGAATCATTTCTTTAAGTTGAGTTTGTACAGGGTTACACCTCTATGATATGGGGGTGTGTGTTTTTATATTTTTCTCATAATTCTGCTTGTAAAACAGAATAGCTTTGACCTTTTCCAGACTGGCCAGGAGTAAAGCTCGGGGCTAGGGTGAGGCCCCTCATGAAAAGTGCTATGAAGTGCAGTTTTTTTCTGTTGTGACTCATGGAGTGAGGTGTGGAAGTCATTTTCTTACATTTATAATACTGGGAAGCATGGTGGTGGTGGTTGATGTTGCAACTGAGGACTCATAACTCACACACTCAAAAGTTTTGCTTCAGTCGAAATTGTGCTCCAAGAAAAACTTGTCATCATAAAAAAAGAGACAAATAGCCTGTGCAGGCTTGGTAATGTCTGAAGACATGTACGGTAAATAAAAGAAGGGAATTGAGCATGTCAAAAGAGCATATATTTTAACAACACCCTTTTCCCAGTCGGTGTGTGGCTGACACAATATGTACATTTAAATTCCATAGTGGATGATATTCCTTTTATATTAATGTATAGTCTGAATAAGAAGGAGGAAGGCAGCCCTGAAATGTTTCTTCTGCAGGGGCTCAACATACTTTGGTGCACCCACAAAGTTCACAAAGTCCAAAACAGCATAATTTAAAAAGAGCTATTTTTTGCCTTTTCTGCTCTTTGCTTGAGCTGACACAACCTCCTATCGGCCATCAGTGGCACATTTCAATCTTGACTCAGTGGACCTAAGTGTCTTCAGTGGTTCATTAGGGACCTATTCTCTCCCAGCACAAATGGGCCTGCGGCCTGCTCATTACTGGCTGTGTGACATCCACTGCCTAACTCGCTCCTCTCACCGGGAGGGAAGGGGAGGAGGAGGTGTTGGGGACTGATGGAGCTCTTTAACTCACGGGTAATGGGCTATTGTAGCTCACACAATGATTCAGTTTCCCTCTGCTAACTGGAGCACTAAGTGAATTTGTTGGGAGTCTAGTTTGATGCTATAATCTGCAGATGTAACACTGTATGATGATGCAAAAACACTGCGTGCCGTGTGGAGCTAATTTGATTTAGTGTAATATTAGTAACTTCAACTGGGCCACCAGCTTTAATGAGTGTTCCAGGTGCATTTGAGAACTACGCAGACAAATTGAATCTTACTTATTTTTTTAATTCTGTGTTAATTCATGCATTCAGTGCAGTGGCATGTACTTAATAACATTGTGGGCTGGCAAATTAATGCTGGCCCTTTCTATTTTTTTTTTTACACGTATAGGACAACAATAATTATCTGAGAAACTAATTAAAGGTCAATTTGCTTACCGTTTTGGCCACACAAACAGAAACCCTACAGACCTGCGTAATTACATGAACCAATGTGTATTTGTTGTTGTTGTTGTTGTGTGTGTGTGTGTGTGTGTGTGTGTGTGTGTTTGTGTGTCTGTGCTGATATGATTCATGGTCTCCCAGGTCTCCAGGTCCCTGACCAGGATTACTGGCTGTAATCTTCCTTGTATTCAGCCGTGCCACTGCTCGATAACTCCAGCAATTGCCCATATCAGTAGACACGATTACACTTTGTGCTCTCTGCCAACAAGCTTCCTATCACGACAGAAAACAGATTTGTGGAAGAAAAACACAAGCACAGCACATGGCAACACTGTCATCCCAATGCAGTAACATTGTCTCTGTAGCTCCCAGCTGTATCCTGACTTGGTAGTCAGATGATGGATCATTCTCTGTAAAACCTTCTCCCTTATGTTACTCATACAGCAATGCACAGCTGTTGTCTCACTGCAGCCGTGAAGAGGCTTGTCTGTAAGGGGTTGTTGTTTGTGTGCTTGAATGCACTATTGAGGGAGCAGGAGTGAGGAAAATTTGAAACACCAAATTGACTTTGACCTTTGACCCCTCCGGTTGCTTATAATAGCTTAGGTTTATTTTTATTGCACTTATTATAACCCATAGTGGTTATAAATGTCAGCAAAATGCATGAAATGTCAGTGTATATGTACAGTAATGACTACGCCACAACAGCAGCTGAGTACAGTAACATCCTTGGCTCACTGCAGCACAGCACACAGCAGTGTCAGCCAGTGGCAGAGCTAACAGGAGGCTGTCTAGCTAATTGCTTGTTGTTGTCATACTCTCTGTTCAGTTAGCACAGTCACTAGGCTGCCAGAGCGCGCCCCGTGCAGCTCTTAGCACACAAACAATGAAAGAAAATTTTATTCATGCAAATGCAGAAATACAAAGCTGACCCAATTTCACTCTGTGATGGGAGCTGTAAGGTAATTCAAATCAATTAGCATAGATTACATCTACCTTAGTAGTCGGCAGGCACACATTATGGCAGGGCTGCGGAGCGTGGAAACAGCCTGCTCATGCCTGCATCTCTGGTGTACTTTTTAAAGGTCTGCTAACTATGAATGCCCTATTTCTGTCCTCCTCTTCTCTTCACAGCAATTGATTCTGCAGAGTGGGGACACTTTAGCCTGTGCAGAAATTCAATTTAGGGTTATTACCCCATATCAGTGATGTTCTTGTTAATTTGATTGCGTCCAGTGAAGTATCCTTTTAAAAACAACCAAGGACAGGCTCAACAAAGATTGGTTTTGCCGCAATGCATACATAATGACCAGTCTCTGTTGGCTCGCCTCTGTCTCACTGTTTCCCAGCGCTTCTTTTCTCACAGTGCGCTCATTGAAACAGAGCGCATTACCCAACAAGCACCTCATGATTATTTCAACAAGTCCTAAAAATGCTGCCTTGTGGGATCCTTAAAAAATTGATACGGTTAATATGCCGAGATTGCAGTTCTGGAGGGGGATAGGGGCCTGGAGCCATATGTGGGTCTGCTGTGTGCCTAGTGGGCTGTGATGAATGGGTTGAACGGATGCTGATCTGTGCTTGGAAAGCATCACGGCTACTGACTTGCTGAGGAAGCAACCCGGCAGCTGACACAGGGAGACACCTGCCTCCAGGGTGTCGCCTCGATGTCTGGCACGGTGGCTCTGTCATCTAGACGACGCACAGCTGGCGACAAACTGACCCTTGCTTAACCTGGCATCACTCCTGGTGCATGAAACCATGAATCAGCAAAGGGTATGAACGTGTGAACGAGCTAAACATTTCATTTCATGAGACAGCAGATGTAAAACACCTGCCTCATGAGAAGAAGCATAAGGAAAAAAGAAAACCTTTGCCTCTTTCTCAACTCCTTCTGGCTCCTCTGTAGTAATGGTCACAGTGTATGTACACCTCAATGTATGCTGTTAAAAATAAGCTGCACTCAAGTCAGATCTGACCCCATGACCCTCCTGCTGCCTTGGGTTGCTTTCTTGTCCACCTCTCCCCCTTTCCATTCCCAGCTTCCTGCCCATCACAGGCTCTCTGTCTCTCATCCTCGTAAGCAAGAAGCTTGCCCTTATCTGCCCGCTGTTCCTCAGTCTGTGCTATTATCTGACTGCCGGAGCCCATTAACAGGTTATTGATGTGATATGAAATGGCATACATCTATGAAGGAAGCAAGACAGAGGGGGCAGAGATAGGGAGCAAGAAAAAGAGAGAGAGAAAAAAGAGAAAATAGCACAATAGCGAGTCCCATTTTGATTTATGACATTACTGAAAATAAGGAAGTCAGAGATCTTGTCTTCCCTATCTGCCATCACCTGTATCTCTCCCTGAGTGAGGGCACTCACACTCTTATGATGAGTTCCTGGAGCAAAAAATGGAAAAGGAAGAGATTATGCTCACAGCCTAATGTTGAAAGTGACCCCTTTACACTGCAGGGGGCTTTTAGTCTCCCTTAATCCCATCCATATTGTTTATTTTTCACAGAAAGCCGCTGCTCAAGACACAAACTCTCGTTCAGATTGCTAATTTCGAACCATATCACGCTTACTACGCACACACTCCCATCACTCTCTTAATGTTTTCCAGATGCAATTTTTTTTTTTACATTTCTACATCTGCTCCTGACAGCATGAAATCAAAAGCTAGCTTCCCCCTCAGACTTTTACAGGGATTGGTTATATCATAAGAATAATCTGTATGAAAGGGCTTGCAGATCCTTTGAGCAGAATCCTTTGATGTTCAGGTGGTGCAAAATGTCCAGAATGAAAATGCGTTGAGCTGCAGTTATGTTCATCAACAGAAGGGGGCAGTATTGTAAAAGCGTATTTTCTCCTGCTTGTCTTCTTGCCCGACTAAACCCTTCTGTCATTGCAGCAAGTAAGTATTGCACCTGTTTACTTTGCTGTGTCAATACTGCCCCCTCCAGTGCCGGTGCTTGGCTTTCCTTATTTATGAAATCACATTCATATTTCCTCCCATATCATGCTCTTCCGCAGGGTTTTAGTCATACTCTTTAAATGTGTACTTGCTGTGCTTAACAAATGGCATTACTGATTGTGTAAATAGCTGTGTTCACTGTCTGTTACTGAACTGCCACCAGTTTTACCTTTTATAAAGAGAGTCTGTGAGATGCTAATCTTTGTGTGGTCGCAGTTGGTGTTGAACTGAGTCAAGTTGGAGGGAAGTTGTATATCTTATTGGAAGCCCCCTCAATTGGTATTCATTTGCATGTGTGCTGGACATCAACATGTGAACCACAATCTGAAGTCAGTGAATTGTGAAAACAAAATCCATGCAGATACGCACAGAAATGACTAATTTGAACAATGAAGCCTGCTATCCTATTGTATGTGTGTGTGTGTTTGTGTGTGTGTGTGTGTGACAGGGACACCCATACACCTGTATGCTAGCACTGTGTACTTACATGTGTGTGTTTGTGTATGCGACTGTCACTGGTCATGCTGATGGGAACCTCTCTGCTCCAGAGAAGCTTTGTAACAGCGCCTCCATTGTAGTGTCTCGTGTCCAATTCCTCAGACAGTGTGTTGCTGTGGAGCTGTCAGGAGTCATACAGGTGTGGAATATCAATGTGTTCTCTGGCGTTTGGGTGTCTGTTTCTGTGTGTACGGCTAGATATTATTTGGATTTTATTGATGCTGATACCACTGATACTGCTTACTAATACCAATGCTAACTAATACTTTTACCTTTGTCCATCAGTGCAGGGGGAAATTAACGTAATCAATTGTAATGCATACAGTATCTAATAATTACTTGTTGTAGCTTCTACACAATAGGTTTTGTGCAAAAACTTTCTTCTGTAGTTGTTAAGTCAGTAAACGTAAGCAGATTTGAAATAACCATCATTTAAAAACAGAACTTGCGCTAATACAGAACAGATCATTTCTGGCATCAGAATGATTAGTTTTTTTGAAATGTGGACTCTTTTTGTCCCAGAAGGGATAAGCTGATAGAATTCTGCAATGATCAACAGCTTGAAACAACTCACTACCACTGGCGCTTGCCATGGCTCTTGCTGGGCTCGTGTCTACGGATATAAATTAAGGATGATCAAAAGAATGATTTAAGCCTCTGAGAAATACACAACTTTGCTATTTCACACCTTTTCTGAAGTTCTCACTATTAAATTGGATTTGAGTATCAAACCAATACCGCATTGCAGGCTTTCCTTTGTTTTGTGTCTTTATTTACACATATAAAAAAATATAAAAAGATACAATTTATCATTTGTGAGAGAATGTGAAGAGAATTGCCTAAAAACCCTCCAGGGGCATGAGAAGTGGCATTCTCCGGGCAGCATATTACAGTAAATAATTCAAGCAGTGATTAGTACACAGTGTATCTATCAATCATTTTAAGACAGTAAAAAAAAACAACAACATATAGTTGAACATATTACTTGCACAATAATGCATTCCATAGATACCGTCTGTTACGAAGGGTGGTGAAGCAGTCATAGTTATGACACAAACACACACACACACACACACACACCAGAACACCCATTAAATATACATTATTATAATTACCCCCAAACATTATCCTTAACAGGCTAAAAGCCTACTCTCATGTGATATGGGTTAGAGTTTCCATAAGCCAAGAAAGACAAAAGACAAAATAACACAACCAATGACAAAAAAGAAAAAACAAGTGATAAGCATAATATTTCTTTAAACTCGTTTGACAAAGGCAAATATTGGTTGGACCCAGGCAGTCCATATGGAAAAAAATGATTGGTTAGAAGAAGTGATTTCAGGGCTCTTTAAACTGTATTGAAGACAAATTCAGAAAAAGAAGAGGCAGAGAATTCCATCGTTTTGACCCTCGGTAGAATGTACTAAACTGAGATCATAAGTACGGGAAATGTAGTGGTCTGAAATTGATTATTGTATGCTGTAAAGATTACATTTGTTTTTCTTAATGCTGAGTGATAGTTTGTTAGACAAATAGACACTTCTTCATTTATGACCTTAATTATGACGTGGGAATCTTTATTAGAATAGAAAACACTTTAATTTGCAAATACAATTTTAGACAGCTTGTCTGAGACATTGGAGTGATCATTAATATATATTTAAAAAAATAAGGGCCCAAGAATTGAGCCTTGTGGTACGTCGCAGAGTATGGTAAGAAAAGGAGAATTGGTTCCATTATATGAAACAAACTGCTGTCCATCTTTAAGGTAATTGGTGAATCAGTGTAGTGCGTTGTTTCTTACTCCAAGGCGTGAAAGCTTCTGAAGAAGAATATGGTGATTGACTGTGTCAAATGCCTTAGATAAGTCTAAAATTAACCAAAGTTAACTATTTTAACAAAATTTTATTTATGTATTTATTTTAACTAAAATTTAAATTATCTATGGTGTTTTCCTTAATATCTCTAGCTTTTTATATTTAATTAATTATACGTGTAAGCACCATATAAGTTTAATGTTTATTTCTAAACCCATACT
>JAVQJL010067624.1:0-24029 GCA_036024295.1 Nannoperca obscura
GTCTCTCACACAGTTTCCCCCCCCCCCTTTTTAACCACACTGCAGCATGTGGCCATACACGTGCTCCCTGGTTCTGCCTCTTTTTTCTCTTTCTCACTCGCATTCTGTGACGGGCTGGAATTATCTTGACAGAACAATAGGAAAAGGACAGCGTCCTTTTCATCAGTGTCCTGCTGTTTCCAACTAAGTCTATTATGTACACTTTTTTCTCTTAAAAAAAAGGTTTACGTAATCATGGTCCTTCTTTAACGATACATAACCAAATGAAAGAACAATACATTTAAAGGATTGTCATTTTCCATATGTGAAATGGCGGATTACACATGAAGGATTAGATAGGACATTGTCCACATGTGATTCGTCTTTGAAGTCTATGACAGAGGCCACCTCTGTTCTTAAGCTCCCGGATTTCTCCTCAGTATCTCTTTCTTAGCCAAATAATCTATGCATGGGGTGACACGCCCCTTTGTCCAACATACTTGTTATTTTGTCAACATTTGCATACACACTGGCATCTGTTGCCCAGTGGGGCAGGCGCTTAGTCATATGATTACAGTTCAGCTGGTGGAAGCCAGCTATAGCTTCACTGCTATGCGTCTTTGTCTCTCTCTCTCTTGCTCTCCTCATTTAACCCCCCCCTTGTTCCTCCACATCTAAAAAGCCTCCCTCTCACTCCCTCATAAATACGAGATGCATCAGGGGCAAACCCATCCTGCAAAACCCCTTTTCTCTCCCTGTCTGTATCTGACGGCATTAGGTCTATGTTCCCATGAGAGTCGCACCATCAGCTACAAGGAAGGTCATGTTCTAAACATGAAAGCATCATCAGAGTCTGTTAATCAGAGCAAACTGAGCTCAATATACACTGTGCTTTCCTCTATAGCACAGCCTGTACACCAGCTGTAAGAAGGATGGTTAGTAATGTGTGTTCTTAAATAACAGGAAGAAATCTGTTTGCAAGCGATGCCCCAAAAATATGTATTTTTGCCCTCAAAACAGGAGGACAAGCATTGTGCTATTTAAAAGTCACTGTTACATGTGACTGCATGTTATGTATTCCATTTTGTGGCTCTGCACTTGCTGGTGTCTGGCTCCCCCATGTGGTGAATAAATAACTCGCCATGCTCAGAGAAAATCTTACGAAAACAGCCACTCCGTCATCATTGCACAGAATCTTAATGGTCAGGCCAACCCATGTTCAGAGCATCATATGTTCACTACCCAAATTACAAATTCCCATCAACAGCTGTCCTGGAGTTGATACTGAGACAGAGAGCCAGTTAAGCTTCTTACAAGCCAGTCCGTGTGTCAGTTGATTCGCCAATTTTAACGATTATTTCACAAGATGTGGGAGAGCCTTAGCAACACTCTCACTGCAAAATAGCAGCCACGGTAGATTTTAAGTTCCAACAGCAAGTAAACAAACAATACATGGATAGACATTCGTGAAAACTTAGTTTAACGCCCTCGTCTAAGCACTGAATCCAGAAAGTCAAAATGTATTTTTTTACAGGGCGTTTTAAAATTACTGTAGGTGAAAATAGGTATTTTGTTAATTATTATTATTGTTGGCGATCTACTCCATTGCACTAAATCATGTGGGTTTGTCCACCACATGTTTGTCTGTGTTTTCTCTCGCAGTGACAGAGGTATCTATCCTCTATACAGTAAAAATCAGTGTAGGAAGAGAAAACCTCACTTATATGCTGTTCACTTTAAAACAATAAAATATGCCTTTTAAATTGCCGTGATACTGAGGACACAAAGCTTTCTGAAGCATTTTGAAGCAACTGTTATAAAACAAAAGAAATGGATTTGTTGTTTTGAGGCATTGTGTGCCATCTGCAGGCCAACATGTGGTATTACAGTTGATTGGAAGAATTCATGGCAAGAGCTTGTAAAACATTGAGGTCGTTTATTCTGTGTCATGTTGCAGAACAAAAGTTTATTTAAAACAAAAGTTCGATTATGCTGTCATGTTGTTTCTTTTAGGTATAACATCACTGCACCCAACCCCTACATGCATATACATATTTAAATGGATTTCATTTTTGCTTTTGTTTCCCTGCAGGTTGTGGGGATCTTTGCTGGCTTCGGCCTGCTCCTGCTGGTTGCCTCCCCCTTCCTCCTGCTGGCCACTCCCATCGTCCTCTGCTGCAAGTGCAAGTGCAGCAAAGGTGATGACGACCCGTTGCCAACCTAAACCACACCATTAGAGTTGGAGGGGAGAGCCGCTTCAAGGATGGGCCATCTTGTTTTCCTTTTCTCATCTCTTTACATTCTTTTCCTCCCACCAGCTTTGAGCGCTTCAATTTTTTTGGGGGGGGTGGGTTGAGCCGGCACCGACCCCGGCCGCTTCGGGATCCATTACACCTGGTGCAGGGTCAGGTGCAGGGTCAAAGGTCTGAGGAAGTCAGACTTGTCTTAGGACCACTGTGCCGTGTGTGTGAGGCATTTGTTGGTTTGGGGACATGGATGAAGTCTGGGTCATTTCACGTGGTCCTCAGTCGTGGGGTTACTGTGGTGTGGTATTTCGGCGGGTCATTACAAGCAAAGGAAAAAATCAAAGAAATGCTTTTCTCTTGTATGGACAATATCACGCAGGAGCCACCTTTTAGAAAGAACTTTTACTTTATCGCTCTGTTTTTGCCGGTTTGTTGTACACAACAAAAGCTTTTTCCCCCACCACCACACTCGATGTAGCTCTGCAGATTCAGTCAGTAGCATTAGAGTTACACCACGCATGTTTGGTGTTCACTCAATTTGAACACAGAACGTGATTTCTGTCATGTTCTTGACTGAGGTAGAGACGGGAGGCTGTTGTCACTCTCAACTCAATGTACAGCACGTCCTCTTGATGATGTCAATGTTTTATAACCTGTTGCTTTTAATAGAACTGTGCTCAGAGTAGTGTCTATGTGTTGTACTTTTGAGTGTTTTCCAACCTGTTAGGTACACTTGTTAAAGGGGATTGCCACTCAAATCTAAAAATACACTTCATTTCTGTGGTCAAGTGACCATGAAGACTAGTTTTATTCAACTTTCAGCTTTGTTTTTGTTGTTTTTTTTTCATTATTGTTACATTTCTAATTCATTCTCTTTGACACACCTCCAGACATTATGCGTTGGAGTCATCTTTGTGTGTGAGAGAGAGTGTGTATTCAGAAGATGTTTCAGATTTGTATGATCCTAGATCCAAAAATGACCCAAATTTGAGTGGTGCTCCCCTTTAAGTTCAGAATTAGTGTGAAGTCTGTCAGAGGACTTTGTATCCACATGTTGTGGAACCATTATAATACTATAAAAAAGAGATGTCACTCCTGTAATTCTCAGTCCCCAGGTGGTAATTTAGCCAAAAGGAGATGAATAGCCTTAAATTGAGAAGGTCCAAAATCAGGCATTTCCCCCTGTGCATTAAAGAGAGTTAAAAGTAAAGTCCAAATAATCCCAGGGAAAGTATGTTAATGGCATTTTAAAGCATTACCGACAGTCAGTGAAGCCCTTTATATTCAGATGAATCTATGATGTCATCCATTTTGCTACACTGTTAATAGCCATACTGTTTTAAAAGAAAAGAAGAAAAAAACAAACAACTATCCTAAACTGATGTTTTGTGTGACTTTGGGCCTGTTTCTTATGCCTTTTTTGAGCAGAAAAGCTAATCAACATCCACCCAACCATCATTACAAACAATCTGAAGCTTAACTCAGATCAGATCTCCCACTCTTTGAGACTTAACAAATACCTGCTGGCCCAAATTGTAAACTTTAATGGTCCTGAGTGTCGATGTTTTGTTTTGTTGGTAGTTAGACCTCCAACAACAAGCAGCTATTCCTCGCAGGGATGTCAGAAGAGCCTATAGAGTAAATATAAAAGAATGTTTGATTTTTGGGCACATAATTATGAAGCTGCTCTATTCTATATCACTTTATCTATGCAAGTTTATACGTTACCATTCTTAAAAGGCTATCGATTGGTCATAATCAAGTGTGTGTGTGTCATGGGTAGGTTCATATAGTGAAGGCTGCAGAATGATACATGTGCATATCATGGCTTTTATTTCATCAGGGACTTATTCAGAAACTATCCATTTTATTTTCATCATCTATGTTTCTGTTAACTTCTTGTCTTTTAGCTACATTTAAAGTTTCTGAGCTTTAACTCAGACAGAATTTGGCCATTTTACATCTGTTAATGTTGGAAAAAAACGTTTTTCGGGAGGGGATTTCAAATGTATTTTATAGTTGAACAGCTTCAAAAGAGAAAAAGGTGAAACCATTTAGTTATGAACAAATGATTCCCTTTTATGTTCACCTGTGTTAAGTCTGGCGAGAAATTTGGTTTTGTTACCAAGCATAACCATTCTAATGTTTTGAATAAGCCATTTACTACTGCGTACTTTATCCACCCTTCTGGTGTAAGTTACCAGTGTTCATGTAGCATTTCATGAGATGTGGCTACAGTTAACCAAAACAGGTGATAAATAGTTAACAACAGTAGCTAATTATGCTATACAGTAGCTAATCATTTGCAACTCCTGTCCTCCATAAATTTTGCTCCGATATTCAATATGATAATCCTCATTTTAGTAGCCTTAAATTTAGAGTACCTTACCTGTAGCCTGTGTTGCTTTCACTGACCTCATCTACTGTATGAGCATGATAATTTGATATCAAAGCAAGTCCAATTTCTACCTTTTGAAGATTGGTGCTTTCCCCAAATATAGTTCAAATTTCACAAGCTTTTGTTGTTTTTATGACAATCGTGCCAAGCTGATTTCCTGGAAGGGATAAGGAAACGGAGGTGTCTACTGTATGTGCATTTCGATCACGTATTTGTAATGTATTAACAGTTTTTACTGGGTGGCCAATATTTTAATGCTTCTTTATGTAAACGTTGCACTGTATATGGGTTTCATTGTTTTACTTCTTGATATGATCTGTGATGTGTGTGCGGTATGGTGCCTGCTGACCTCAGTGTCAACTTGATGGAAAAGCCAATACATATGAGCAATTTCCACCGTACTTTTTAAAGGGTTTCACAATTTAATGTATCAGGGCTCTGATATCACCGGGATAAATATTCATTTCAAACAGTGTAAAATATTAATTTAAAACACACAAAAATCATCCAAGTCTTGAGCTGGCACAAACTTACTAAAGTAGAACAAAATCATGGCCACTTCCATTTATTTACACAACATTTTCCTTTACTCATGTTTGCTGGCACCCCTGAACAGGTAGATACTGTAATATGCAACAAACATAAAAGGGCCAAACAGCAAATATTACAATCGCTACAGTGTCACATTGCATAAATCTTTTCTACACTGGGGCCAGAAGAGACTTGTCAGGGCCCAATATAAAGGCCTATATAAGCACTTGCAGCAGATGAAACATCAGCACAGGATTTGGAATGGGACAGTTAGACTGAGTTAAGGGCTTGCCTCTTAAGATTTGGGAAGCACAGTAAAGATTGTTTTACAAAGGCTCAAGATCTACTTTGCAACTATCCTAAGATCAAGTTTGGTTACGAGCAGCAATTTATATTTTAGAATCTGTTGTGTCAAGAGATGAAGCTGCATGATTTTTCTCTGACGTCTACATGTTAAATATTAAAATATTGTAGCCTCTGAAGATCTTTTGGAATGGTAGCGTTGTCGCTCTATCACCCAGCTGTCTGGTTTTTGTTTTATTTCATTAGTTTTTTTCCCTCCCCTTTTTTTAAAGAAAATATGTTTTGATGTTCAGCCATATGATATACAAAGTTGGTCGGCCTTCCTCAGTTTGGCAGGTTGGCTTTATGACTTTTCTTTTTCTTTTCTTTTTTATATACACCTGTTACATCATAGTTTGTTTTTAAGAGTGGACTTCTTCAGTCCTGATTGGTCACCTCAGTAAGTGGATTATTGTCAGAGGAAATGCTGTCTGTACACAAGAGTTCTGTATTTAGGGATGATCAACTATGTCTCTAGTTTAGTCAGCAACTGAAAGTTAATTGACCTGGGTGATTAAAAAGAAACATTGCAACAAGGCTTATTTGGATAAGTTCTGTACAACTTAGACTCAGCAGCTCATTATATCTACAGTTCCACTAACACTGTGACACCAGGTATTAAAGGTTGTTGTTTTTTGTGATTCGGCTTTCTTCATTCATTCACATCAATATACTGACATATTACAATTTTTACATCTCTAACATACCATGAAGAAGTCTTGGGGACCATTTGGTTAAGAAATGTCTCCCTCTGCTGTCGAAAGTGTATAGTTCGCCATTCCATTAACCGGGAGACCTGTAGTACAAGATAAGTACAAATCATGAATATCAGTTAAACAACAGATTATAATTTCTAAATTAGTCTGCAAAAGATTTGAAATTTTATTCAAAAATTCTCTTTCCAGGAACCACTTAAAAGATGATTCCATTTTTCCCCCTTTAAGTGTTCACTTTCACGGTTTCATGGAATTATCAACAAAGCAAAATATAATACCATTACAAGCTCAAAAATTGTGAACTGATAATGTCACAATCCCAAGGGATATGTGATGTTTATTAGCTTTTAAATTGCTCTTGTTTTCATACATGGGTGGATTTACAGTTTGATACAATAACACTAACTTTTTTTAATTCAGTTTTTTTACCCTTGGGAGGCACATTTATTGTTTAATTCTCTTAAGTTATTGTAGAAAATGTTCACATGCTCTTATTTAGCCTTTGTTTTACTTGTGTCGAGCATCTTTCCTTCATATTCACGGCAGCTCTGTCTGGTCTGTTGCAGATCTGTCTGTTCATCAGACATGTGTCAGCCTTTTGTTAAGGTCTGCCAAAGAACAGGTTGTTCTCTCCCTCTCTCTGCCTTTGTGTCTATTTCCTGCCAGATGCTGGATTGGGAGCATTAACAAGACAACCCTGAAAATGAAAGTGCAAATGCTGGTGATATATCATCCCTCACCAGCTGTTCTCTGTTTGGAAGTCTCTCCACCAATCACTGGGCAGGACCACAGGAAGTTACCATCTGTGGGCATCATGGTGACAGAGTTTGTGGACGGGCGTTGAAGCTGATGTGTTATCTGGAGCAAATGAAGTATTATACAGGGAGAGCGAGGGCGGGGGGGGAGAGGCAGCGAGGAGTGCATCACCTGGAAGACAAAGAGCTGAACCTCAGAGAAACAGGAGACCGAGAGCCAAGCACCATCGCTGAGAAAGGGATGGATGAAAAGAGAAGAGACAAGGCCTTTGCACCTGCTCTGTATAGAACACAAGGTTCTGCTATCACACGTGTGCTGGCTGCAGGCCGATCAGGCTGGTCTGCTCTGGCTTTACCTTCCAAACACCTTGCTGCCAAATCCTTCTCCTGCTCCCCATCAGCATCCTCTTCTCTGCTGCTCTGCATTTACAAACCAACAAACTAACATTTTAGCCCTTATACTTTAGCGGAGTATAGAAAGTCTTACTTGCATGTTAAAAGTGATCTCTCCTGGCAGTGCTATGCATATGACGTTTGTTCTTGTCCGTGCAGCATCTTGAAATTAGAATATTCAGAGGAAGTGGCAGAGCAAACATTTTCTGGATATAGTCTAGTCCAGTGGTTACATACCCTTTTTTGCTTGTGTTCCCTTAATAAGAAGCAACATCGACGTGCGACCCCTCATCAAAAGGTGCCTGTTTCTGAACTGCTTCATCTTACTTAACATAGCTTGTTCGCATGGCCAGCTAAATACCTTGATGATTGTTCCATGGCCAGAACTCAGCACTGAGAGACATCTCGGTACTCACAGGACTACTGAATTCTCATAAGAACACTGCTATAGCAGAAGGTCATTTAGTAGTTGTGTTGTAAATATTATAATTTACTTGATGTTAATGGTGGATTTGCTTGCCAGAAGAGGGAACTAGAGTGCTGTAAAAAACAGCACAGCCTGTTTGTCAGTGGTGATACACACTTTTGCTTTTGATACATCAAATACTGAGAGAGATTAAATGTCCTCAATGTACAAAGATTAAAATGCAGGTATGTTCCCAGCCTTCTATTATTTGAGTCCACTTTTTCTGCACCTTTTTGAAGGCTGTCAGCTTGGGTCAAATAGATCAGAGAGCCATTCTGTGTGGTTCAGTGCCCTTATTTGTTTACTCATGCATCATTGAGTGCCGGAAATAGTCTTCACAATATAGCAATATACAGACCTGACATGTCACGCTGATGGGCAGTGTTAGCCCCTTCCAAGGAAAGAGTCGAGTAAACACACATCTTTATAGGGTCTAAGGGTAAATAATAGGCATGTGCATTCACTCATACTTCCACACACAGCACGCAGGACTCTAATTGTGACCAGGGGCCATTGTACATCAGCAAGTGACTGACATACGGTGACAGGGCCCCGCCTCTGATCCATTTTACCCGAGCATGTAGTTGTAATGCTCATTGTCCCTAAAGCCTATGACACCTATTAGCTCTCATTAGTTTCCCGTGGTTCAGCAAGATGAGGCTCTGGCCTGTCAAGTCAACAAAGTATGTACAGATCGTTGATGATGTTCTAACAATCCGTTGCTTAGATCGTGACTCTAAAAAGTTCACTTTTAGCAAATAGTTGTTAGCACTGACACAAAGCACATCTATAGAATTTATCAAAATATTAGAGCAAGATTTTATCTGATTAAAGGAATTGTTTGACATTTCAAAAAACAATTCTTTTCTTGCCAAGACTTAGATGAGAAGATCAATAACACTCATTCTTATCCATGGTGATGGTTAGCTTAGGTTAGCACATACTGGAATAAGGAGAAAAAAGCCAAAAAGGGAGAAGAAAAAAAAGACTCCACCCAACAGCAACTCTAAAACTTTGTTGACACTTATCTCAATTTTTTAATCCATACAAAAAAGTGACTTCTTGAATTCGTGTGAGGTTGTCCTCAGCATCCCCGACATGTTTTTTACACTTAGAATTTAGTACAGATCAAACAAATGAGAAATGAGATAGCGTGTCAAAGTAGTATCAATGTTCTAATCCAAATCTCAGTAAGAACACATACTTTCCCAAAATGTCAAACTATTCATTTAATAATTAGTTAATTAGACTATTTTTGAGTTTCTCTTTGTTGTTGTTTTTTTGATGCATAAGAACCTGCCAATGTCAATGACCAACTGACTTGCATACACTCCATCTTCCGTACGCTATCTTTCTACCCCTCTTCATGTGTCATTTCACACCTCTCCCTTTACGTTTGCCACACTGTGCACCTTAATAAAACTCATCTACCTCGTCCCACTTCTTCTTCTACAACCCTGTGTTTGTATTCCTGCTCCACTTCCCTCCTGTCTCATTCCCCATGCTCCCTTCCTTTCTCTCCATTTTATCCGGGAGAAGTTTGCCTGGGGTCATTCACCTGAGCCTCCTCACCTGGTCTCTGACAGGCCTGCCTGATGAGTACAACGTTTGTCGAGGGCCGAGGGGAAAGTAACAATCTCTGTTTTCTGTCATGATGACATACCTGAGAACAGCAAAGACCTTAGGGGTTTGGTTTGCAAGAGAGCGCATAGTCAAATACAAACAGGCTCGAGTTGATTACGACATTGCCAGGTGTAAAGAGAACTGTAGGGAAATTACCCCAAGAAATGTTTTCAAGTTCTATTTACATTTGGTTTAGCAAGAAACTTTTTCCTTTTTATACAGCCTACAAATTTTTTAAATACCTGCGGCTACAGTATAAAAAAAGTATATCCGTTGATTTAACATGAAGTTTGTGAAATGGAGCTGGATCAATTTCCAGCTCACTGCTCTTTATGTAATGTCAGACGTGTCTTTTAGTCACTGGCAGTTGGTGTGGGTTTGATTAGTGGGACTGCAACCGTCAGCTATCAGAGATGACGTACTGTACTGAGCCCTTGCTGCTCCTACCACCACCACAGCTTCCAGCCATGCACTTGTTCCCTCAGCCTGCACCATCTCTCACTCTCACTCACACACACACACAAACACACACACGTCTGCGCCTGTGGTTTCAACTTGGCTTTTTCTCATTAAAGACTCAGTGAAATTTGACAGGTTTTGACAGCAAAGATTTCCAGGTAGATCCTGCCATGGTGACAGATATCCGACAGCTTGATGATAACTGCTGCCTTATGGCAGAAACACAGGTGTCCCTCATGGCTGATGACAATAGGCAGCTTTGAGTGATGGACGGGTTTGATGAAAAGTTACAGAGCTGGAACAAGTGGAAAGCGTGCAAGCTGGGACAAAAGCAAGATGGGGAATGTGAACTTGTGTGAGGTCACTGTGAAAGTGACTCAATCATGAGAATACTCATCACTTGATGTTCACTAGCTGCACTTAGATGAGATTACTCCGCTTCATTTAAGTTTATTAACGAGTGTACTAACTCAACCTCAACCATCCTCCATGCCCCCCTCCACATTTCTGCGCCTACTCCTTGCCACCCCGACCCTCTCCTTCTAGCCTTCCCCCTTTGCCTCCTCCTCCACCTTCTGCCTGTAAATCAGCTCCTTAGCGCTGCTTTTAATAATGCTTGAGTGTGCAGTCTTTTTAATGCTCTCTGGCATTCACTCCTCTCGCGTGCCCTCTGTCAACAGTAAACTTTCTGAAAAGCGAGCTTAACAGGCTGTGAAAGGGCGGCACAGATGGCTACATCCTAGGTGGTAATTATCAACCACTTCCTCCCAACACACAAAAAAAAGAAACAAGCGAAGGTGTTGCCGTCAGGTCAACTGATGCCGCTGACACGTTCGTAGGCTCTCTGGCAGTTAGCTCAAACCGACGTACAGGAAAGGGCCTTCTGGAGTCCAGACAGCACGTTGACAGTGTCACAGGTCAAGTACAGCCATAAGAGGATGATTTTTGGCTTCAGTGCACATCAGCCAGACGGAGAACTATATTAAAACAATTCTAGTTGGCAAGAAAATCACAGTTTTTCTAATATAATATACTGCGGGCGCTGGTCTAGCTCGATGTCACATCTTGTTTAACTGAAGTTCTTGAGAAGTATTTTAATTACATTCTAATGGGTTAGTTCTGATGTTGTGTAATGTACAGTAGACAGGCAATAAAAGCCAATTAGTCTGTAAGTGTTTCAGTCGGCACTAGGTGTTGTTAATGGCTGAGTTTATGCACACTCAACAAGCAAGAGGCTGCTTTTTGAAGAGCTTAACCATTTATTTTGCTGTAGATCTATTAAAATTGAAGTTGACAGCTAATTTGAATCCTCTTTAATTTGGGGGAAATTTAATACACTACAAGGTGATAGGCGAGGCTCCCCCTACCTCCGTACATCCCGCCCGCCGCATGCAAAAATATGTAAATGCTGCCCGTATTAGAATCTTTGTCTGGTTGTCATTCTCACATGGGGCACATCAAAGCCATATGACCTGATTTTGCACCTGCTGTTTAATTAAATTTACAAGACAGACACAGTCTCCACTCCCGGTGATATACAAATCTGGCTTTATTACCCCGGCACTGTAATTTACAAGGCAATTTACTGCTGGGCGGTAATGGTGCCTGCCAAAGTGCTCCCTCTGAAAAGATACACAAACATGTACAACAACAAGTTATCCCATTTCCCTTCCTGAAGATGGGACCAAGAATGCCAAGACCACTCTATAAAATGTAACCACAGCACTAGGGATTGTGTTGTTGAGGCTCACAAGGCATCTACTATATGTTGTACTCGCCTCAATCTTCCACACCATGAACATCTCGTGGTTTGGTGGGGAATATTTTTTTTTTGTTAGTACTCTATAGAAATCTCAGTGAGACCAAAGAGTGCATCACATGTTGTCAGTCCCCACAAGCATACACCAAGATCAGGGTTTGGGGAGTGAGAGTAATAAGCTCCTCCGCTATTGAGAAATGAGACTCCGGGCCGGTTTATGCTAGAAAAAAAACTAGTTTGTATGACGTGTTTTCCAACCACTGAGGAAGGAAAACGTGTTATAGTTGTTCCGAATAGACATCACACAGTGGGGCGAGACATGATGATCATTTAAATAACAGCGCACATTTTCAGATAGTCTCTCCTGTAGAGCATTCATAGTGTTGCACTCGGTTATAAACACAAAAACTGACATACAATAGTTGTGTAACAACTGAAAAAAGAGAGCTTGAGAGAGAAGTTCAAACCCTGCTTACTTTCTGTCCTCTCACCTGGCCAATCACTGCATGAAGTGGATGTGAATGTTGGATTGTTGGTTGCTGAAAGTGTTGCAAGCAGCCCCTCAATTCTGACATCAGAATGTTGAGGAAGGGGATTTCCAAAGCTGTTCAACCATCTGATGAGCACTTCTGACTATGAATTCTGCAGAGCCTACAGGTGGATTCTGGGTATAATAAGCGCAGCACAGCACAATAACCAGCTGCAGCAGCCGCTGCAAGAGCAAGTGTTTGCAAATGAGCACTGCTGCAGCAGCAGCTAAGTAAAGGAGTGAGAAGAGCATGGACAGTTTAAAAAGTTTAAAATGCCTTCTTTAACTAGCTTGCAGGCTTTACTATAAAACAGATTTACTATGTAAAGGCAGAATATGTACAAAGTTGATATTTGTTATTTAGACTCTGACTTCATCACTCACTGCAAGCATACACCAAGCTCAGCACAGCACAAAACCACATTACATACTGACAACAGCTGTTACATAGAATCTACTATATGTGGACTGGGATCCAGCTGCCATGTGGACATCCCCTGCTATCTCGTGAGAACCTTCTATGTGAGGGCTGCGCACCAGACGTTGTGTTGCCATTCCCCAACAAAACACCTACAACCACTGCACAGAACTTTTAATGCAATCATGGCTTAGAGTAAACAAACAAACTCCTCTTATTAAATGTTACGCATGACAAGCAGCAGATCAGATGACTTGCAGTACATGGATATGTAAATTTAAAGATCAGCAATGATCACAGCTGAGTAACAACAGCATTAACAGTAGAACAGTAGCTGAGCAGTTTATTATCTAATTATGTTGTGAAGAATAGTAAAACGGGCCATCAGATAAGCCTACTGTTTTGAACAAAAAATCTGCAACCACCAGACATCATAACTATTCCCACAAGCTGCAAGAACACAAGCTGCTGAGGACACTTTATGAAACGTCTGCTATTGACATTTCCCTTGTGCTTTTTGTTTTTTAAGGATTCTGGTCTTTTATGTATCCAAAGTTCCCACCTTTCATACTGTATGTTTCATATATTCCCTCATTTGGCTTGCTGTAATAATAGTACAGTATTGCAACAAGTTTAGGATTCCTATTCTTATCTGCTATTTACTTGGTTCCTTAACTTCTGGCATGAATGCTGATGTTTTTCTATTTCTTTGTGTGAAGTGGTCCTTTTCAGAATGGCTGTGTGTCTGGACACATTTATTCTGTGTTGCAGTTGCAACAGTTCAGTTTCATTTTAAGGCCCGTTGTGTAGAAAAAGAAAATTTCTTACTAGTATGTGTTAAGGAAACCACAAAGGCCAATCATTTATTTTGCCAATAGAAAGTGAGTTGGTTTTTGCTCTTACGCCCCAGTTAACTAAGGACAAAAACTTTGCTAAGAAGATTGAATGAGGTGACATTCTGTAATGCTTCATGCATGAGCGTGTGTCAATGTAACATTGAAGCTTCAGTTTGTCCCTCCATATGGTATAGGGGTTTGAAATGCTGCGGGTTTGATTGTAGAGGTGTGCATGCAGGTTTGTGACTGCATGTGAATCTGAGACATGCCCCTGGTTGCAGTAGAGTGTGCATCTCAGGCAATCCATAATAGATGATGAAATTTGGCAAGCCGTCCAGCCTTATGGTCCTTTCCTCCTCCTGCAGCTGCTTGTTTTCCCAGAACTCATCTGTGCTGCTGACCAAGAGTTGTGTGCGTATGTGTGCATATCACAGAGAGAGAGGGAGGGAGGGAGAGAGAGTGAGAGAAAGAGCCTGTGTCCGTATGTCACTGTCTTTGCCCACTAGCACTCCACGAGCATCTTTCCATTCCTCAATATGTCAGACTTGAATATGAAAACGGGCAACTTTTTCATCACTCAACCACTATGTGCACATATGGCCACAAAGCTGATGGTGAATGTCAAAGTTGAGTGGAAAGGCCAAGGAGCAGTGACAAAGCGACAAAGCACCCAGACTATAAATCCAAGCTACACTGTGGTGACAGATACAGATCACAGGCCAGTTATAGAGTTATCAGTCCAATACTAAATGTGATCATTTTACAGATGTTATTTCACCAAAAATCTCTCCATCAATAAGACTTTTTATTGAAATACTATCTTTCTGCTTATAGATAATCTAATAAGGCAAGTCTGACACCGTAAATAGTCATCCTTATTTACTGATTTTTTCTTCAGATTAATATAATTGCAAATTGCATTTTTACTTTCAAAGTTTTGCCATCATTACTTTTAGTTATGATAGCATTGCACTCCCATTGTTAAAAGAATAGTGGTTAAGCCTTTAGCTGCTCCTGACTTTGATTAAGAGTTGTTGAAGATGGTCAGCGATATATTGTTGTAATTTATGAAACATTATCAGCTGGTACGGTGGCCTCAGGCCTTCTGGATAAATAGTTTCAAAGTCATTGACCCACAAAGTTCTAAGTTTCTCCCTGTCTAGCATTCTTGGATCCATACAAACAGCGGTGAGTAGTGTGTCATGATTGATGGGATAGGCTGGGCTGGTAAGGTGGGATGCCTGTACGCAGGCTGTACAGCAGCTGTTTTCTCCAAGCTCGAGGAGAGCAGAGACAGAGAAAAAGTGTGTGAAAGTGAGAGAGAGAAAGGAGGAGAGAGAGGTCGGATAGAAAGCAAAGGGAGGGCAGAAGGAGGGCGAAGCGAAAAAGCGAAAAGTCTACCTTCTTCTTGCCCTTCAGGCAGACCAGGTGTCTGTAGCTCCACGCTGAGTTGTAACACAGAACCTGGCACGGCTGCTCTCAAACAGGTCTTCCTCATCGTTCTCCCCTTCCCCAAGGATGGCTGCAAGTAACACACACACACACACACACACACACACAGAGTGCACAGTGTATAGAAAACATGCCGAAAATGACAACGCCCCAAGCCAGAGCACATGGAAAGGAAAGAGAGAGAGGGAGGGAGAAAGAGAAAGAAACGGGGGGAACAAAAAGAGAGAGGGGGAGCCAGAGAGGCACACCGGAGAGTTTGTTTTATAAAGGTGCAGGTGCAGGATTTGAGTATCTGCCAGGTTGCACTCTCCTTTTGGTTCCATATTAACGTTGTCAGCTTTTTACCTCCCCTCTCCTCATCTGCACTGCTCCATTCCTCACCATGTTCTGCTGTTCGTTCATTTTCAATTGCTCCCCTCTCACCTAGACTCAGGAAACACAGCAGTAGAAGAAAGTTTGGCAGAAACTTTCAGCCTTGCAGCCATGCTTTTTTCCATTTTAAGTTCTGGATGGAAACAACTAAGAAGCCACCAACAAATCTAGAGCTAACAGTAACATACATTTCAGTACAGCGCTGTTGGTAAAGGTCAGAGATGCACACACTTTTTGACAAGGTGTAAACTCAGTTCTGGTGCTGTGAATTGTGAATAATTAGGCACCTGTGTGGTATAACAACTGTAGAGAAACAACACTAAACCATGACTTGACAGTAATGTGATTTGAGTCAACTCCATCATCATAGCAGGTATCTTTCTAATCGAGACAAAAAGAAATACAGTTACTACATTAGAAAATACTTGCAGAATCAAAAAGAAATACCTATTCTTGCCATTACTCATTACATTGATCATTTGAAGGGGTAAAATAGAATGGTAAAGCTACCAAAAAATCCAAAGAGGTTGGATCCTCCATAATGCAATGCTTTCTAGTAAATATTTCTAGTTATTTTCTCAGACAAGCCAAAGTAGGACTACAGATGACCGGTAAACTGATCTTTATGTGTAACATCAGTGGACTGTCCTTTTAAACCTGCAATATAAATCATTTGGCCACTTGAGAGCAACAGAAAAATGCTGTGAACACAATTCTGACATATCAACCCCGTTAAAGTTATGGCAAACATTTTAGCAAACGGTTGCTTATTTACACATCCACTAACCTTAGCATTCATTTGGAGCCACCTGGTGAACATTAAAACACAGGTCTGTTTTTAATCTCCACCAGCTTCAGAGAGAAATATTTGGCTCCGGAGATGCTAAATACTCATTGCTAACTTTGACGATTTGGTGCTGGACAGCTCACAGTGGGTTTTAAGAGCTTTTTCACTGAAAACAGTTACCTGTGGTGAAAACAATGCTGATGAGAGCGATTAGAGCAATGAGAGTTAACCAAAACAGTAAAGTTGTGTGCTGTAAAAATGAGGGGAACTGCAGAGTTGGGGGATATATATATATATGTTTATCCCTATGAGCAGCCCTCAAGCCGTCATCTGATCTATTGTTAATATAAAAAGACTGCAAGATCCCTTTGTGGATTGAGATAGTCAACTGTTTCAATGCTTAAATGTATGGTGGCCAAATTAAAAACAAGGCTTTTTATAGAAAACAATTATATTCACAGCACCTGTTTGCACCCTAACTGAAGAATAGCTGGCAGTACAGACACCTAACCATGGGCCCATTGAAAATATCGCTGCAATGGCCAAATCACACTGAATAGGCCTGTGTGTGTGTCAAATCTCCAGTCCCCAGATTCTACACCTCTGCACAAGCTGCTATCAGAACCTCAATACTTATCTGTGTAATTAAGCTTTCATGTCATCTTTTTATCACATCATTTATTTATTTTAGTCCCTACAGATGTTTGCCTCCATACTGAGAGCTATTTTTAATCAGTGAAACAGATGTCTCTCCTGACAAAAGCAAACTTTTAAATTCACATACTGTGCATATGCACACACGCAAACCCTTATCATTTTGTTACTTTTGTGGATAATTTCCATGAATGCTACATTAAATAAATCCTAATTTAATGTACTGCAGAATTTTGAGAAAATGGAACATGAGCTGGTAATGGGAATGAAAATCAAACTAGGCAGTGAGCAAGTTCATTTATTTGGTCAACGTTGTGTTAATATAATTTAATCAATCATTTATTTTATTCACGTCTGATTAGTAAATGGTATCACATATTGTAACATATATCAGATCTCTATTCAGATCGGCGCAGATGTAAAGGTAGAAATAGCTTTTTGTCATTGATATATAACATTATGATTTTTCATACTAATGAAAAGTATCCCAATCAACTATGAGCTATGAGGCCATGTTTGACAGAAGCTGAGCTTGGAGTGAAAAACGTTTCACAAATGGCCAAATGTCACTAATTAGTTTGAACTCTGCATTTTTGATGAAGCCAGTTGGTGTGGTGGGGTGGTGGTGTTGGCAGGGGGCAGCGGGAAGAGGGAGAATTGATGGGCTGTGCCTCAAAATGTAAATTAAACAAAAGGCGGGAGTTCACATGACAGCTTTGGAGGGGCAGGGCTGGAGCCTTCTGATTTTCTGTGTGAGAAGGAGAACAAGTGGAGCACAGTGCACCAAACATTGGCACATGGCAAACAGCTCGGAGGCAGCGGAAGCAAAATAACTTCTGTTCTAGGGAACAACAAAGGAGGAACAAACAGCGTGGCCCACAACTTTTTGGTCCTTATTATTCTGTGATTTCGTAATCAAGAGGATGGGATCTGATCTACAAACCATGGACAGCTGGTTCATTTCCACCGCCGGGCCTTGTGGGAGATGTAGTTTCTTCTCTCAACGACATATGCAAATCCCAACTGTCCCTCCCCTCTCTCTCCATAATTGCAGACTTTTCAGCAACAGAAGGAGGCCCATTTGTGTGTGTGTATATGTGTGCATGTGAAAGAGAGAGTGTGTCTGCGTGTGCAGCCTATGCTCTCGTCAGGGTCCAGCCTTATTTCAAGGGATAAATAAAAGATGCAGAGTTCTTCTAAAGCAGCCCGGCAGAAGGTAGACACAGACAGGCAGAATGCGGAGGGATTCTTCAGAGAATCTGGGCCGTGTATGGCGCTGCATCGATTCTCCATTCGGGTTTCACAAGGTTCAAACACACTGCATTGTGGCCCGCAGATTGTGTTGCCTGGGCGTCCCTCAAGTGACATGTAAAAAGCCGGCCCCCCATCTGCGTGACAGATTTGTGCGGGCAGCCCTTGAAAGCTTTGGCAGAGAGAGACAGGTGGAGATGGACAGACAGACAGACTGAAGGACGAGTGCCACTCATCACCCCTCAGCTGTCAGCAGAGAGGAGGAAGTGAAGCTAACTTTACTGGTGACAAGCTGTGGCAGATAATAAACAAAACTTTGCCAAACTAAGCAACAATCTGAACCTTTGCAGAGCTTAACAGTGACTGTGTCTGTGGAGCGCTACACCTGTCTATAAGCTCCTGGAAGCTCCATAGGGCAGGAAACAGACCTGCTGATGATACACCCTGACAGCCTGCATCAGGGTAAATTATGGTAATGGCATGCAGTCATCTGCCTGGTGCCATTTGACTCGACAAAAACACTTAAACACTCCATCTATTTCTCTAAGTGGGAAGCAGAGAGGCCATCTTGGATGGGTGGGCCTGTGGGTTTTTTGACAGGAACAGAGCAGAAGAAACCTATTGACGCTACAGAGACATCCCACAGTCTGTTGAACACAGAGGCAGGCGGACATGCCTCCTCAAAACCTGCCAGGAAAGATGGATGTGTTGCCATACATTTAATATGAGATAACTGGCATGAAAGGATCTTTACTTGGAGCATGACTAAAGATGAAAATGTAGCCATTTCAAATGCAATTTGTGGGATTAACATAGCTAACATTCTGTTCTAGTTTTGCATGTTTTGGTCTCTAAATTGAATTTCATAATTTTTGTTAACTATTACAATAGCAAAATGTAAGATGCAGTGATTGCTTAAAGATGAGTGAACAGGGCTTGTTACACAAACATTGCCATTTCAAAACCTCTGTCCGACTGAGTACAAGTAGTTTAAAGAAATTCACTTATTCGCTTTCTTGCCAAGACACAGGAAGAGCAATATTTCTCTCATGTCTGTGTGGAGCTAGAACGAGGAGCCAGTAAGCTTAGCTTAGCTTAAAAAGACAGGAAGCAAGGGGAAAAGGCTAGCCTGTGTCCATCAAAAGTTCAAACAATTTGCCTACCAGCACCTCTAAAGCTCACTAATTTCCATATTATGTCTCACTTATTTACATCAATTCACAAACAGAAATGTAAAAACGACAAGTTGTGGTTTATCAGGAGATGCATCTTGGCATTTCCCAAAATGAAAAGTATTCCTCTAATGTACAGTGTTTTCAACATGCACACTTCCCTGGGTAAATAGCATTAGACATGCTTTTAGTCTGATCACATTAGTTTTGTTAAGGGCCGCTATGTAATGACTGTTCAATCAAATCAATGCTCCCATTCAAACTTGGAATCAATAGCAATATGTTCTCATTATGAAATGTATCTTCTTGCACTGCTGAGCAGCTGCTCTCCCTCTGGGAGCTTTCTCTTCTCTCGATATATTTGTCCTTCCATCTCGTTGTCTCTCTCTCTCTCTGTTGAAACTCTAGACAGGGCTATCTGAATGTCAGACAGACAGAATCGATACAAAACATGTCAGTGGCAGGTCTCTACTCTGAGTGTGTTATCAGACTCTATATAAAGAATCGGATTCAGCAGAATGATGGGCAGAGTCAGACTGCTTTATCTCAGCTCCTGGACCCAACAAGATACACTATATTACAATGAACCACAATGAGGATAACATTATGTTCCAGGACGTTTACCTAAGATAGTGGATCTAGGAATTAAAGTAACGGAAAATAGTATACATTTCCAATACAATAACAAAAGGAGTAAGAGAAGGACATTCATCAAACACCAATAAAAATAATTTAGTCAAGTTTGTTAGTGGTTGTCCCATTGCAACCGAAGTAATAACCTTAACAGGATGCTGGGATTGATTTGGAACAACAAATCTAATCTTTCCCAGTCGGTATGGTGGGATGTTGGTGTTCGCAGAACCTCTGGTCATTACCCATTATTGAAAATGAGTCTCATTAACGCAAAATTTCACACCGAACATTGTGTACACAGTGTACTTACACACTTTTGAGTACATCTACATTAAAAAACTAGATTTTCAGCTTCAAGGTTGCTCTTTAATTAACACTATTTATAAAGCTTTATAATAAAAACAAGGACACCAATCGAATAAAATAATAATTATCAAATCCGTTTACCTACCTAAATGTAAACCAATTTCAGAGTTGGGGATGTTTTATGATGGGATTAATATCAGCAAATATTGATCCATCATCCTTTTTCTAGTTTGACAGAATAAATCAAGATAAAAGCCCAATCACAAATCATCTCACAATGCTACATGTCTGCTTAATGCTAACAGTAACACCAACGTGTCTAGATACTTTCTGTCCTTCAAAATACATCAATTTCATGATACTTTTCTCAGTATTAGAGCTCAGTCATATTTGCCCCCAGCAACTTCTTTGCTAGACATTTAAATTAAAACTCCAAGATGACAGAGGACTTCATTTCGTCTGTGCTGTGAACTGTGCTGTGTACTATATTTCAGTAAAACAGCAGTGCCTTCTTTGGTAGCTGACATTTGTTTAGAACAAATGGACACTTACCATATATTAATTTTACAGAAGACAGATGGACAGGGCAAACAGCAACAAGCAACCGCAAGCAACACGTCAGAATTACACTGCAGAGAAACCACCTGCCTTTCCTTTCAATATACATGTATATTTATTCCTTTCCTTCTACATTTTGCTGAATACTGTGAGCCACTGAGCCTAATTAAAGACCCTATCTTTCTTGAGCAGGGTGATTGGTTGAGGTATAGAGGAGGTATACTACTTACATACACACACACACACACACATGCACATTAGTTATTAAAAAGAAATAAAACTACAAAAAGTCTACAGAAGATAATAGAGACAAAATTTGAGCAAGAAAGAGCAGGAGAGGAAGACAGAGAGAGTACATCAGGCCATGGCTGGGTCTGAGGCTCAATGTGGAGATAAATGTCACTTCTAACCCTCCGTTGGCCTATACAGCACAAATGGAGCGAGCGCTTTCCTCTTATCATCAGCTGCACACACATACACACTGCTCTCTCCCTCTCGCTCTAGAACAATTAGCTTTATGGTGGCTCAGAGCCTGTGAAATGTCATTCTGCCAGGTAAACTAGCTATTATATCACAAAGGCTGCAGCTGAGTCAATTATACAGCATAGGGAAGAGGGGTAAAGAGCAGGAGAGGAAGAGAAGGGCCTGAGAACCAGGGCAATGAATTCATGAGTTCATCAAAGGAGAGGGCAGATAGGTCAGCGGGGAGAGAGGCTGGGGGGCAGGGAGGAAGCAAAAGAAAGGGGGACGGAGATGGAGAGTATCCAGTATGTTGTCAGTGGTATGCTAATATGACATTTACATCAGAGAAGACCACATAACAAAATCAAATAATACATACATTTGGTTAAAAGGCTCCAAATAAGTGTATAAGCTTCTTGATTCATCATCAGTCAGTGTACTGAAAATTAGCTCAGTTTGCTAAGAATTAAGGTCAATAACAATCTATTTTATTTGGCCTTTGTTTTGTTTTTTTGGAGTGTACTATAATGGAGTGTAAAACTCCATTATAAGTAATATTTCTGCATTCGCCATTTCTCTTAAGAAACAGTACAAAAAAGAACAAGTATGGCTGGCGAATACTGCTTTGTGGTTTTTACAGAGACATCTTAAAAAGTAGCTACTAACTATAGCTGTCAAATACATGAAGTGAAGTAAAGGAGGACCATAACAATAAAGAAGCATAAAATGGGGATACTGAAGTTCAAGTAGCTCAAAATTGTACTTAGGTAAATGTACTTAAGTTGCATTCCATCTCTGCAAAGAAGTATGTCAGTATCTATTCTGTCCTTTACTTGTGAGGTTTTCGCAGAACATCAGGACATATTAGAGTGAGAGTACAGTGGAGAGGTGGGCAGAGACAACCCAAAACTATGCGACAACTCTGTTTTCTAAAAGCAGTCTTGTCACACACACTGTCCTCTCTGCAGAGTGACCAGATGGAGCCTGATGCTCAGGGCACACAAAGGTGGCCCCCGGGGGCCTCCTGTCCTCACCGCCTCACCCCTCCTCACCCCTGAACTGGAGCCCTGGCTGGGCAAAGGGACCAGTTCTCTGCCTCTTGTGTGCTGTGGAGGCTAAACCCAAAGCCCCCACCCGTCTACCCCTTCCCTCCTGCAGCGGACACTGCCCAAATGCCAGCACGTCCCACCTGGGCCTAGCCAAGCCTGTCCCTACTGTCGGGGGGCAGGCGTGACATGCAGCGTCGAGAGCACTCACCCCTGACGGAAACACAATGGCCCAAGGACTGGCTGGCTGACTGGGCTAGGTACAGATAATACTGTTAATCGTGCAGAGTGGCAAACAGCTTCCCAGAACAATGAGAAACCGGCAGAGCGGTGATTGGAAAATATCTCCCACCGCTACCATGCTCACACCCACACAGACATACATGAACATATACACACATACGTACACCCACACAGATGTGTACAAGAACATGCACACAAATGCGTGCACACACACTCTTGACATGGAAAATTTCATTTAAGCTTGTAGCTACCTCTGAGCTCCTATCAGCCCAAGGTGTTTCCAGACTGATAGAGATGAGAAGAAAAGGAGATTCCTACCTTTTTTACACACACATGAGTGTAAATCACCAGAAATCCTCCAGCCTTTTCTTTCTTATAATCTAAGTTGTGGGACAATGAAAGCATATTGCTCTGAAATCCTTAATTTGTTTTCTTCTTTTCTTTTTTTTACTCTGTCTGGCTGTTGAAAGATATTATACACAAATATGTTGTAAAGGAACATAAACGTCTTCAAACATGTCAAAATCCAGAATTAATATGCAATGGGTCCTCCACTGAGGAAATAGCACATCCCCTGCTATGCTTAATGTGCAAGCGTGAATAAACAGTGCCACTCTAGGATACAGTATGACGTTGTGGAGGTGTAAGGACAATGTAGGTGATGTAGAGAAAGTAAGTATGAAATTTAGGCAACCTTTTGGACAAGATGTCGTTTTTGGAAACAGTCGGCCCAAGAAGAAGAACCATTTTTTATGTTCAGGTGACAAAGCCCTCTAGTGGCTGTGGTAATTATGAAGGGAGCAAAGGAGGAAGTTAGGTGAGGTTATGGTTCTTTAGAGTGACTGCTGTCCTATTCCATAACAATGAAACTGCCCTAACCTTAACAAAGTGCTTATTTGAACTCAAACCACAAGTTTTCCCTAAACCTAACCATTAAGTGTCTAAATCTAACGTGAAAACTGTGTAAATGTCTAAACATGCTGTAATAGTGTTTTCACTCTCATAGGACCGAACTCTGTGAGCAACTGTAGCAATCTGCTTTTGTCTCAACTTGAAGTTACTTGCCAGTTGGGCGTAGTTTAGCTTAGAATAATACTGTAAGTCATTTTCAAGCAATGAGGCCTACTGACATTCTTGTCTAAAGCATGCAGGCTAACACATCTGCAGGAAATCATGATACTGTGCACTTGCTACAGACACTTGACATTTTCATGATATACAATGGGGTAGAGCTGCCGTCTATTAGATGTGGTAACTACAATTTGTTTTCAAAGGCATTTGGACTTCTTTGGCAACTCATTAGGCACTTTTTTCTTTGCAAACATTGTGAAAAATCTTGAGTTGCTAGTGAATATCAGGCTTTAAATATTGTCTATAAATGGTCACTGTGGTTTCCCATTGTATCAGCTCTATGACAAAACGACTTAATCTTTGCTAGTTTATTTGCTAAATATTCTCAACTTATTAGTTTAGTTTTTATGGTGTTAGCCAATTACTATGTTAGTGTTACAGTGTTTGGGCACCCCTGATCATTTTCAAGATTTTCCTTTATAAATCATTGGTTGTTCGGATCAGCAATTTCAGTTAAATATATCATATAGCAGACAAACACAGTGATATTTGTGAAATGAAGTTTATAGGAT